>CAUYPK010093971.1:0-49936 GCA_963574355.1 Loris lydekkerianus
TGGAACATATTCTTCTTAGTAAAGTATCTCAAGAATGGAAGAAAAAGTATCCAATGTACTCAGCCCTACTATGAAACTAATTTATGGCTTTCATATGAAAGCTATAACCCAGTTATAACCTAAGAATATGGGAAAGGGGGAAAGGGAGAGAAGGGAGGGGGGTGGATGGGCAGAGGGATGGTGATTGGTGGGATTACACCTGCAGTGCATCTTACAAGGGTATATGTGAAACTTAGGAAATGTGGAATACAAATGTCTTAACACAATAACTAAGAAAATGCCAGGAAGGCTATGTTAACCAGTGTGATGAAAATGTGCCAAACTGTTTATAAAAACAGTGTATGGTGCCCCATGATTGCATTGATGTACACAGCTATGGTTTAATATTAATAAAAAAAAATCTATTCAGTGATGTTTTGTTAAATGACGAGTACAATGCAGGCACTTGGCAGAGACACAGCAGTGATCAAGACACACAAGATCCATATCTGCAGAGAGTTGCTGTTATAGTATTGGGGGAATAGATATATATTTTAAATAATTAAATGATGTGGACATTATAAAATGAATGTAAGAAAGCAAAGCACAGGTAAAGGAGGGAGAAAAAGATTTTCTACCTATAGCAGCATTTGCTGGAACCAGATTCTTCATTTTACTGCAATTATCTCTGACCAACTTTGATGATAAAGAGCAATCAAGTTGCTTCATTTTTGCTGTATTCTACTTGTAAAATGAATCAAAAATACAGCCTGGATCAAAGGAGAAGGGAAATAGACGCCATGATTTTAGGGAGAACTATAAAATAACATCACTTAGGATGCAGAAGCAGGGAGCTGTGAGTATCAAAACTCTTTTATTTTTTATCCCATTGTTCTTGTCTGGCTCAGTCTCAGCTGCCATGATCACTGGGGGAATACTAGCAATAATCCTATAATTATTGTTTCTTGAAGATTCCCTAAGGAAAATGACCAAGGCAGAAATGCTATAGTGAGGAACAGTATTGTCAACCCTCACTTGTATATCACATGTCCAACCAATTTATCAGAGCCATATTTTAAAGAGAAGCACACAGCTCAGAATTGTCAGACACATAAGGACAGGTGATAGAATGAAAGCAGAAAGAAGCAATTTTGATAAAAATTGGCTATGTAGGAGAAAGAAACCTTAGAAACCAGCCAATAACTTAATATCTTACTAATGGCATATGTATATTTAAATTTCAACACAGATTTATTGTCTATAATGTGCATTAGTGAACGTACACAAAAACACTTCCAGAGTAAATAACATTCTTAGAATGTACCTGCTTCAAAATTGGTCCTGATTACCTCCTTAGAACTTCCATATCATGATTTTCTGGTGAATTCCCTACAAATACTTTGTTACGCATTGAACGAGGTGGTCTTGCTATACCATGGTTCTGCACTTCTACAATCTCTTGTTATCAATTATGGGAAATTTACCCTAAATTCAAAGAAACTCTTATCGTTTTGAGGGAATTAATGTACAGCCTAGACCTAACCATACACTGAAAACCCACAGATGTCAGATGATCTTTCCCTGCAGCATCTGCCATGAGTCTAACTAACCACATAGAAATGATGTCTTATTTACCAATTTTTCAAGCGGACCAAAATGAATGAAACAAAAACTACAGACTTGAAACACAGACTACACAAATACAATTCACTGTTTTCCTAAAACCACAATGGGCAAAACTGTGGTTGCCCAAAGCTGTGCTGGCCCAAGATTTGTATGCATGTAAATTAGAATTGATTGCTCTTTCCGATAAGTGAGTGGAAGTCTTTGCGGCCGGGTTAATAAGGGACTGCTCTCTGAATAAGTACAATTTTGGCTGAGTGCTTACCGAAGACAGAACTGTGAAATGGAAAAGATGCAGGGAATATTTTGCTCCAAATGTCAAGGACAATTTAAGTAAAAGAACAGAGGTGGAAGAGGGCATAATATGTGCACTGGATGGAAACTAGGTTTGTCTATTTGTAACACAGGTATAGGTGGGTGTCTTACAATCCTACTTGTAGTGGCAAGATGAGAGCACAAAAAATCATGCTGCAGTGATTTGTTCTTCACCTTCATAAAGACATATGGTACCCACTTGTATATCATTCAGGAAATATTAACTTATATTCCTGACAATAATGATACTTTATATTTTACAATCTTCTTAAATCTAAATATTTCTAAAAAAGAATCTCATTTTACCATGACCCTGTAAAAAATCTTGTAGTTTACAAAAGTTAGATGCTTTTAAATTCATTTTCCATACTCATTTAATGAGTTCTCCTAACATTGACTGAGCATTTTCTTTTTTCTTTTTCTTTTTTATTTATTTTGAGATAGAGTCTCACTATATCATCCTTGGTAGAGTGCTGTGGCTTCACAGTTCACAGCAACCTCAAACTTGTGGGCTTAAGTGATTCTCTTGCCTCAGCCTCTTGAGTACCTAGGGCTACAGGTGCCCTCCACAATGCCCTGCTATTATTTTGTTGCAGTTGTCACTGTTGATTTTAGCCGGCTTAGGCCACGTTCAAATCCCCTAGCCCTGGTGTATGTGGCTGTTGCCCTAGCCACTGAGCTATAAGCACTGAGCCTACTGAGAATTTTCTATGTACCATGCCTGCTTTATGCTCTGGAAATGAGAGTGGGAAAGAAATATCTCTCTTCTTTAAAAAGTACAGTAAATTCAATAGAAAAATACTTGAGGGAGAAGTAGACATACAGACAGTTACCAGTGTTCTAGGATCCTAATATATTTTGTTGAATGCATGAGTAAGTAGACAAATTAAGTTTCCGTTTTATGTCCTTTGTTTCCCTTTGCTTTACTCTACTACTTTAGCATAATTTCTTAAAAATCACTCAAAGGACTGTGAGGAAAGACGATGTTATGTGACCTTGTTGAAATCAAGGCCCAGAACTGTGCTACAGTCCTGTTTACAGATCCTTACAGTGAACTGAATGGGTATGAAGACTTCACCAAAGAAGTAATTTTGTTATTGTTGCTGTTGTTGTTTAAGAATAATTATACCAATGATAAGAGCATTCCTCAACCTGCCCCTACATACCTAAACAAAATGTGGTAGTGTTGCCTTCAAATAAGAAAATAAGAGAGGTTTTGTGCCATTGAGATGACAGAAAACTTTTTTAAAAATCTGTCAAGTACACTATATACATTTAGGAGACTGTTAATCTGTGCTAGATTGTCACTTTCGTCCCTTCTCACACAAAGGTTTACTGGTAATCCTTGTGATCTCGTATAGCTACACCTCTAACCACGCTATGAAAATGTAGGCACCCAGTGTGAAAAGGAGCATGTGTGGGGTCACTGACACAGTTCCTGTTTTATTTACTACTAGAGGAGTAATCACCATATCTAGAATTACCTCGCATTGCCTAAAATTGCATGTGTATAGGGAATGTTATATAATATACTTGGCAGATCTGTTTTGAATTAGTCAAACAAAGATAACGAATACTTTGTTTAGGTGGCACCTGTGGCTCAAAGGGGTAGAGTGCTGGCCCCATATGCTGGAGGTGGCAGGTTCAAATCCAGCCGCGGCCATAATCCGCAAAAAAAAAAAAGAAAAAAAGAAAAATATTTTGTTTGGCTGGCAAAAAAAAAAAGTTTCCATTTTTATCATTTTATTTATTGTTTTGAGACAGAGTCTCACTCTGTCACGCTGGGTAGAGTGCTGTGGTGTGCTCACAACCTCAAACTCTTGGGCTCACACCATCCTGTTGACTCAGCTTCCTGAGTAGATGGAACTAGAGGCATCTGCCATAATACCTGGCTATTTTCAAAGACAGAGTTTCACTCTTGCTCAGGCTGGTCTTGAACTCCTGAGCTCAGGCGGTCCACCTGCCTCAGCCTCCCAGAGTGCTGGGATTACAGGTGTGAGCCACTGTGCCTTTGGTCCTCATTTTTCCCATTTAAAGTTGACGTGCTATAATTCAAAGCAGACTTTACACATAATAATGCCCAAATATTTCCACATTCTATCCCAGTAAATGATGGGAATATTGCAAAATTGGGCATGTTATCTGTAGGAATTATAATCTCTTATTTTAACTGTGCATATGGTCATATATTTTCCCTAATTATCTGTTAAAATGATTAAAGCTTAATGTTTGAAGATTATTTCTTATGACTTCTAGACTTAATGATAATATCACTCAATTTAAAAGATGCTTTTATAATTATGATATATTGTAAATTGTTTAAATGACATTTCACATTTTATTTGTATCAAATTAAAAAAATAGGAACAATAGAAATTGGGATACTAACCAGACAAGAATAAACTAATTTTGATTGAATGATTGTGCATTTGAAAATGAAGAAATATATTTAGGGACATACACTGATTGAATATCTAAGCTGCAACATGTAAAGTATACAGACAGGTTGATATTGAGATCATGGTATTTAGAAATACTTTTAATATTATTTATACTTTTATCCAATTTCAGAACTTATAAAAAGATTTTTATATTTTCTTCAGTTCTCAAATCTATTATCTCTGAAAATCAGGAGAGTAAATTAGGAACAGAATTCACAAAATTGGAAATGAGTAGAGTTTGGTAGATTTGGGGATTTACTATAATGCAAAATGCTGCTATATATGGACTTTGAGCAGTATAATTCTTTTACATACCTGTAATCCTAGCTCTCTGGGAGTCTGAGGCAGGTGGATTTAGTGAGCTCAGGAGTTCAAGACTAACCTGAGCAAAAGCGAGACCCAGTATCTAGTGAAAATAGAAAAACTAGCTGGGCATTGTGGCAGGCACCTATAGTCCCAGCTACTCTGGAGTTTGAGGCAAGGTGCTCACTTAAGCCCAACAGTTTCAGGTTGTTGTGAGTTAGAATGCCATAGCACTCTACCCAGGGCATGAAGTGAGACTTTGTCTCAAAGAAAAAAACAAAAAAAAGAAAAGGAAAGAAAAGAAAGTAATTTCTTTTTCCTGATGGCTCTTTGTGTACTGAAATATGAAGATTTTGGGCAAAGGATTAAGCAAACTCAAAAGATTCAGTGCTAGAATTGCTTCTCTGATAAAGACCTGGCCATGATACACTTTATTGAATTCACTTTGACAGAGGCGTGGCCCCAAATCATTCCCTCACTCAGTTTCCAAGCAGGCAAACACATGTATCAGGGAAATCACCACTCAGCCCTAAAGAGTCATCTGGGTTTTGAACACTACATTAGAAAAACCTATTCCAATTGCCTTAGATTTATTTTTCTTAATCCATGGAAAGCCTAAGAAGCCTGTGTCATGAACATTTTCCCCTAGCATCTTCCGACTGTTTTGTAACCATGGAACATCAGAAAATGAAGAGTGTGTGTTCAGATCCTGTTCTCTTGTAAAAGGAAAGACAGAGAGCATCATGAACAGTCTGAAAAAAACATAGTTCCCTCAACACTGCAAATCTCTGAGAACATAACATGTTGAGAATCCTGATTATATCGTATTGTATTGTAACGTATTTTTTACATACATCTTGACATCTTATGCTCACAAATCTTTATAAGCCAGGTCTTTTTATTATTTCACTTTTAAAGATGAGAAAGCCTGAGTTTATAAAGCTCTATGACAGTGTAGAATCACACCTTAGAATGAATAAATGGCAATTAAACGCAGCCTTGCTGAAGTATGAAATGTGCAATAGGGTAGATAGAACACAATAGCCATTTTAAGCATCTCCAAAGAAAACTGCATAATGAGTTAAGATCATTTCCCAACATTTATTTCTACTTAGTTCTTTCTTTGGAAAACTGTACCCTATCACTTTTGCTCACCTGGTTCATTTGATACATATCATAATTTTCCACTGTGGATATATTGAACTTGGAGTTTGTATTTATCTTTAAGCTTTAAGAGGTAATTAAACATTTAAAAAGGGGTCAAAAACCACCTTATGAAACCTTTAAGAAATTGATGAAATGTGTCAACACATTTCTTCCCCTAAATGCAAATATTTCTATATACATAAAACCATGGATATGTATCCAGGATTGCTAGGAACAATGGCTTAGAGTGATCCAGGCATGCAATCTATTAAAAACTTTGGCATTTATTCATTCTACGGTAACTTTTAGCTCCTCTATATAAGCCATATAAAAAAATCAGTAGCTGTCAATTGTAGTTTTGTTTTATTTTTAACAAAAAATGTTCTCACTTTTTATTGTCAATATGCCATGATACACATTTTATTATATGATCTAAATTCAAGTATGACAAGTAAGCACTTTAATAACTGGTTAAAAAAGGAAAAATGGCAAAGATTACAAGACTGATTTTATTTTGAATAGAGGCCTCACAACTTGTCTTCAATAGTGTCCCATTCAACATTTTAATCAATAACTTGGATGGGCATATAGAGAGCAAGCTCATATGTTCATTAAAATTGTGGGTCTTTGGAAACTTAAAGAGTTGGTGAATGTACTGCACAATAATTACAATCCTGAAATGATCTTTACAACCTCTAATGATGGGGTGAAAGGAATAACAGAACAAATGAAATATAGTGGAGATGTGCACAGGGAACACACCATACTTGGATCCAAATTGTAAATGATACCAGTACAGAGTTAGCATTAGCATGTGACAAAAAATGTTTAAGTGATGTATAGGACGGTAAATTCTGTGTGAGTTAGCCTGTAATGTGGCTTTCACAAGCACTAATCAGGCAAGCTCAGCCTGAAATAAAGCAGAACTCAACTGCATCTGTGTTATTTTTGCTCAGATATTTCTGTTCAGATAATACCTGTGGCATTAACTTAATTTTGACTACTGTCATTTTAAGATGAGAATGGAAAATTTGGGGAAATTTTATTTAGGAAAGTCTTAATGTAAATAATACTGTTATGAACCACATTTAAGAAACTGTATGGATATAACCTTTGAGGAAGAATAATTTTCTTTGGGGAAAGAATGGGGAGAATTAAGGATTAATTAAAGTATTAATTAGGTACACAGCACGAGACAGGGAGATAGTATTTTCCAAACATTTAAAAAATATTTAGAAAAGAAAGCACATTTGGTATCTAGAGTGTGGAGGGTTTACACAAGGACCGGTGGAGGAGAATGACCAAGGAAACCATTCAACACATATTTTTTGCTTAACACTTTCAAAACCTTGCCAGCTATGGCTAGTTTTCCAGGGCCTGGACAAACATCACAGCATTGTCCTGGACAGGAGGGGTCGTATAGTTTAATGCTGCAATGTAAGAAAATATTTTTTTTAAGTATTAAAATTTAATATTCTAAATTAAATATTCTAATTTTGACATCATATGACTTTTTTGCTTATCATTTTATCTCATTGTAGAAATTATGATTATTTATATAATTACAGCTACATTTTAAAGCACCAAGAATTCTGCCTTCGTTATGGAAGAGCTGCACCTACTGATTTGCATTGCAAGCAAATAAAGATCAATTCTCTAATTGACCTGCAGGGCACCTGAAGATTTTGCTATTGTTGGGAAACTAGGGTACATTTGAGAACTCAGTTCATCACCATTCTAAGGCTGAGTTTCTGACAAAAAAATTTCAGGCTTTCTTTAGTGAAAAGATGTGAGCACTCAGTGTGACTGAGCCAGAACGTGAACATACAGATACTACTGGCTCAAAGATAAAACTTAACCTTTTGATGTATTTACTAGAAGCTTTTCTCTCTAAGAGATGAGATTTCACATATACACCCATGACGGGACCCTTGTTAGGGACAAATCCTACACTGAACAATGAGTCCCCAGAAGCTGCTCTTCCAGATAGCCCGGGGGAGAGCACGGAGTGAATGTGGATATCCTGCTCCATGGGGATAAGAGGCGGGAGAGTTTTTAAAGGCTGCGATGGGGGGAGGGGACATCATAGGCCATCTGTGTTTGTTAACTGACCTCACCCAAAAGAATAAACTTTCTTTTGTCTTTATGACAGATGTAGTTTTACATCTTGGAGCAGGATGTCCTATGCTTCCACAGAGACTGAGAGATACAGACAGCGCTGTTCTAGACAATTGCAGTCCAAAGGGATGGTCTTCCCAGGACTTCAGTTAAACATTACTTAGGTATAAAACTGACTAAAGGTGCTTTAAAAAATCCAAATCTCAAAGAGGCAGATCAATTTTGTCATGAAAATTTCTCTGTAGTTAATTCTCTACAAGGAAATTATTTTGGGTTTCTTAATTTAGGAAGAAGCCTGTTTGTGCCATGACTCTAGACTAGTGTCTTGATATTATTAAAGAGAGCCAGGTGCTATACATGACACTCTCATGCCTCCTTGTGAATCATCGTAGACTTTGATGCTGAACAGTTCAAAATTACCGAGGACATTTTTTTTTTTTTTTTTGGTGAGAATCAATTAGAAGTAATTTTTAAATCAAAATATTGCAGCATCTCCTTTTCCCAAACAATAAATATTATTTCTAGGCAAAAGAGACCTTCTTATTACAACAAAAGCATCAATTTTGTTTTCTGGATTAATAATAAGAGAGAACATTGTAAATAATGATTAAGGGAACTCACATTTACTGTGAACTTCTCCAAGCATTTTCCATATGTAAATGAAGTGACTTCTCACACCAGGACTTGGGACTAGGCACTGAGCGCTGAGCAATAGATAAGAGCATGAACTGTGGAGCGGAGACAACTCAGATGTTCCCCAGTTTCCTTCTGGCTCTGTGGACTGACAATGGTTAATTAAGGTTTGGGTAACTAGCAAATGTGAGCAGTAACAGGTCCACCTCATGGGGTTGTACTGAAGGTCACATGAAATGATCTCTAACTTTTTCAGTGCCTGAATATCTGATACACAGTAAGTTTTTAAGAAATACTAAAAATAATGGAATTGAGACTCATTGAGGCTTAATTAGATTTCCATGTCACACAGCTATTAGGTATCATGAAATTTAGATGAGAATCCAATTTCATCTGAATCTAAGGTCTGCCTTCTAATTACTACATCTGTGAGAAGCCCTGCTGAAAGAAGATGTGCTCTAACCAGGAAATGTGAAGAGAGTTTTATTAAAAAACAGTTCATGCAGGTGTGAGCAGAGTTTAAGAAAAACAACAAAGACTGATGCAGTAAACCATAGCACGTGGTAGTAGGTGGCTGTTCCCTCCTCTAGGCATGGAAGACAAATAGGACAGACATAAGGAAAAATTTTATAGGATGAGAAAGATACTGAGTGGAGCTGTGGGCACTGGCAGAAGGAAGAAACCGGTGCACAATGACCTTACAAGTACAAAGAATGACAGTTTTAAAATACCTCTATGAAACTTCCTGCTGAGACTTCTCATGGCTGCAGTATAAATGCAGCTACAAATTTTATTTCACTGGGCTCATGAGAGACTTCTCATGGCCCCAATCGAATGCTGTGGGGAATAAAAACTACAGTGATTTTTAAGCTAACTCCACAAATTGTTGGTAAACCTTTCCTCAAATATTAAAATTTAATTCCCGTCTTCTTGAGAGTAGGCTGGTCTTCTTGAGTATAATCTAAAGAATAGAATATGGCAGAAATGATGTGTCCTTTCCCACATCAGGTTAAGTGAAGAGTGTGTCTTCAGTTTGGGGAGGATTCCTGGATTTTCTTTCTCTTTATCTCATTTCACTCTCTGATCTCATCTGTTTCACTTTCGCATCATGGACATGTTTCCTAATTTCCCTTTCACATATGATCTCTATACTTTCTACTATATTTTAAACACAGTATGAATTTTACAAGTGTTAGTTATTGTTGGTAGGGTCTTTTTCTTCTATTTATTGGTATATCCCCAGAGTCCAAAACATATCTTTACACAAACAATGAACTCAAGAACTTGTAGAATCCAATTATCAGTGAGAAACCTGGATTTATCCACTGTGATTTTTCAGAAGTATACATTCTAACTTATTTATCCAGATATAGTGAACCGATTGAATGAGGAAGAGTTAACAGGATAAAACACAAATACTAGCCATTGTATGTTAATGGCTGGTATCCCAAATGGGATGTTTATTTTCTCTATTCAGAATTCCTAAAAGCAAGCAATTAAATTTAATATTTAATCGTATCACTTAATACACAGCTATATTACAAGTGAAGTTGTTACATTATTTATTTATATTATAATATTTCATATTTAAATTGTGTAAAGCCAGCAGTTCTCTAGGCCTTATACTGAACAAATATAGTCTTTGGAAAAGATAAAGACATTACTTGGCTGAGAAAACTCTGCCTTAATAAATTTAGTGATGCCCAATTCTTTCTGAATTATTTGTCTTTATTTTTGCCAGCAAATGCTAATCTTATTTGAACAGGTGGGAGAATGAGAGGCAAATTCAATGTGTCTTTCAGAAAATATTTTGAATGCATTATCTAAACTTTACCAGGATTGTCAGTGTTAATTTATAGCATCCACATGTAGAGAATGTGCCCTAAATTTCCTTTATAAGATAAATTGTCATATTTTTTGATTATATTAAAATGCAGATGAGAAGAAATTTGAAAGAGCCCAGCCTAGAGTGATGGGAAATCAGTGAGAATGATATTTTTAGTGGCAGTAGAAAGAAAGGGCGCTGGACACACAAATTAAACATGGAGTTGTAGAAGTGGCAAGGCTTGGCCACAGGACAGGAAAAATTTCCACATAATTCTGATTTAGGAAGCTCTGTAAGGAAGACCCATAAGCTGACATTGAAAAAATATTAGAAAAGAAAATTTCATTGTGGATACAAGAATATGTTTTTGTGATTTCAGGGTGTGAGATGATTGTGTAGAACTATCAGGAAGTAGCAGATTAGAGTTTCCTTCTAGTCATATATTAGAGAATTAAGAATTTATACAGTATAAATGCAGCTACAAATTGTATTAGATAGTCTTGGGAGAAGATGAGGAGCATTAGCCTGAATAGTGGAGTGCAATACTTCAGGAAAACAAAGTCTACAGGGAATGCAAACTACGATTTACCAAAATGAACAGTCAACACTGGTTGAGTTGGATGCTGGGGACAAAATTAAACTCTAGCTTGTAAAATCTAAACTACAGATGAAGACATGGAGATATGTGAAGTATGATATATCTTCTAAAAATAAAAATTCTAGGGAGAAAGAAGAGCTTTAGTGAATAGTTTTGCAATAGGAGGGAGAAATTTCTGCATAAGGTAGAGATAAGAAGGTTTTCATGAACTCAAGGGAAAAACAATAAAATAAAATCTGTGAAGATATGAGAAATATGAAAAGAGACTGATGGACAATCACCCAGGTAAGATAGATTAGGATTTGCCTTCTACTAGGATAAGAAGGAATTGGCCAAAGTTGTAGAGAAAGAAGGGAACTTAAGTATGATGGGGACCTGTTGGTGCTTTATGAGTTTTCATAGGGAAAAAAACTTATATGGGATTGTCATTTTATCAGTTTATCTACATGAAAAGTGAACAGAACTGGGCCTCCTTGAGAGGAATAGAATAAAGAACTGAATTCATTCATATGGTGAGAGGAGAACATGAGAAATTTTATGACACTAACCAAGAAAAAAAAAAAAATCACACGTCAGTGGCATCAGTTATAATAGTTAACACATATAAGGTGTTTACTGAGTATTAGAAACTATGAATAAGATCTTTATATATAATAATTAATTCAGATCCTGCAGCAGTCCTATTTCATATTAGTGAAAACAGAGTTGTAAGGACAGAGAGACAAACATTCATAGATTGGGTTTTTAGAAATTACTCGTGAGGGGCGGTGCTTATGGCTCAAAGGAGTAGAGCACCAGCCCCCTACACCAGAGGTGGTGGGTTCAAACCCAGCCCCGGCCAAAAAAAAAAAAAAAAAAAAAAAAAAAACCTGCAAAGAAAAAAACAAACAAAAAAAAGAAATTACTTTTTGAGGGGTCACTCTATTGTTTTGGGTATCCTTATCACCTGAGTATATGGTAAACTTCACATTTTATTGTATACTAATTTCAGGACTTTGGTAATAGATTTGTTTATCTTTGAATTTTGTAGTTTTTTTTTATTTTTATTTATTTATTTTATAAATGCTGTGTTATAATGCCTTGCTTATTTGTCCTTTGACTGGCTTCATTTCTTGGAAATAATTTTTTGTAGATCACCTTGGTAAAATAGTTACTCAATACATTTTGATATTTGCTTCCAGAGTAACAGACACAATGATATGGATAGCCAATCCAAATTCAATAATAATATCTATCCCAATGTTAAGAAGTCATTGAACACTTCAGATTATGAAGATTAATATAGTCAACCTGCAACCATGATGGCAGCTGGTTGCTATCTTTGAGATTAGTGCCATGTTATCAGGTGCACTTTGGTTTTGTTTCTGGAAAACTGACAATTCTGTGGTCACTGAAGCTGGTCAGTCTTGGCCAGTGAATGCTGAATTGGTGTTATTCTGTCCACTTTTAGGAACTTCTCTCCCAGTGGGATTATTATAGTGGATTTTTATGAATAATAGAAAAAGTTTCAACCCTAAAATGTGTTTAAGAGTCCCATCTACACTATACCCTACCTCCATCTGCATTTCATCAGCTCCACAGTCTTGATTCTTACAAGATCCAAAGCCTATATTCTACCCAATAAGCATTTCTCAGAAATTAGTGTCAATCTGATGTGCTCAGACATAGTGACTAGAGATATTGTTACCAAAATTTTCTTCAAAAGGTATGAAAAAAAACACCATGGAATAGACTACCAAATAGTTTTCAGCCACAGTATGACTCAATTTATCAATCTATTGCATATTTACCAGCATAACTTATAATGAGACACACAGCTGAATCTCGGCTCTCCATGTTGTGGAAGCATGTGAGCAAATGAATATGACTAATCACTCTAACCTTCTCTTCTTCAGATGTTTTATAATTTTCTCTATATTTTTGTAAGGTCAAACTGACTCTTCAAGAACAGCTTGTAGTGAATTACTTTTGTGCTGTGTTTGAATCAGGCATTTTCCTAAGCTGCCGTACATGTGGAGGGATCACATACTACTGCTTTCAAATAAAATGCCAGGCTGACATCTCTTAATATTTCACTTTCCAGACTCTACATTTGTGATAAAATTTCCAGTATGATGTTAAAAACTAATAATGAGGGAAGATATTCTTGCCATTTTTATGATCTTAGCAAGAAAGATTCATGTTTCTCACCATGAAATGGGATCCTGGTTACAGATATTTTCATAGATGTTTTTATGAAGTTGATAAAGTTTACTTCTATTTTAATTTTCATAGAGATTTTACATGAATGTGTGTAAAGATTTTATAAAATGCTTTTTATTTAATCAATCAATCTCTTTATATGATCATGTAATTTTTCTTATGCTTAGTATGGATTACAGTATCGATTATGGATTACAGTATTTATGGATATGGTAATTAATATGAATTACACTAATTGATTTATTATCATTGAACCAGCCTTACATATCTGGGATAAATTCCATTTGGTCATGGTCTATAATTCATTTTATATATTGTTAGATTCTAACTAATATTTCATTGAGACTTTCTACATCTATGTTCATAAAGCATATTGGTCTATATTATCTTTTTTTTTTTTTTCATTTCTTTATTGTTTATTGTTGGGGATTCATTAGGGGTAGAATAAACCAGGTTACACTGATTGCATTTTTTAGGTAAAGTCCCTCTTACAATCGTGTCTTGCGTCCAAAAGGTGTGGCACACACCAAAGCCCCACTCCCCTCCCTCCTTCCCTCTCTTTGCTCTTCCTTTCTGATTTCATTTATTTTTCTTTTCTTTTCTTTTCTTTTTTAAGCAGGAACTCAACTTTATTGTGTCAAGCAGCTGCTTATATAGAGCTTGGGGAAGGGGTGGGGAAAGAAGGCAGGGGATGAGGTGCATGACAGGGTTGGGCCAATGGCATGGTACCACGTTGGCTGTATCTAGGTAGAGGCAGTTTCAGGCCAGGCCTTGCTGAGTCATTGCTACGCAGAAGTAGTTCGATGGATCTACTCCTAGTCAGGCTCCGGAAGTTGCACTAGGCCTCAGGCACATGGCAGGGCCCAACAATTCCCTCTTTTGTTTTTTATATGGCGGAAAAACATAGCCCCTGTCTTAGGTTGCCTGCTCTTGCAGTTTCAGTCTTATCCATCATGGGGATACAAACATCAATGTTTTGGTCCCTGTCTTAGGTTGACTGAACGCAGAGTGATCTTACCCGTCTTTGGGTACTATGAATGTAATCCACCGTGCAGCCTCTCCATATCCTGTCTTAGGTTGTCCCAGTTTTGGGAATCTTACCCGTCATTGGTGCTATGGATGGTGGTGAAGAATAATAGTTAGATTCTTGATTAATGAGCCGGTGATATCGGACCTCGACCTGATTTAATTGCCTCTAACCTTTTTTAAGGATACAGTGCCCAAAGATGAAGGGTAAATAAAGGTAGCAGGGGAAGAAGGTAGGGTAAAAAACCATGTAGGCCCATCCACAGGGGATTTTCTAAAATTTCTTTTCTTCTAAGTTCTTTTTAAAAGCTTGTGTATGTATCTTCTTTGTGAACCAATCCATTTATTATTATATAATATCCTTTCTAAAAACTATAAATATTTTTTCTCCTGATGTAAACTTTTAAAATATTAATATACATAATCCAGGATTATTTCACTAGTGTTTCTAAGATATAACATTTTACATTATTTTACTAGAAACCTGTCTTTATTTTTTAAAACAAACTCTTTGGGAAGTGTATCCTTATACTTACTTTTCTATCCCATCTGCAATCCCTACTTTAAGCCAGTGGGTTTAGGCTATTTTTATTTACTACAATTACTATTATAGATTTATACCAAATGTATTTTAGTTGCTTTGTTTGCAAATTTATTTTATATTATTTATTATTTATACATTATTTATTATTTATTTCTATTTCAAATTTATTTTGTATTATTTATTTCCCATTTTCCTCTCTGTGTTCTTTGAATTGAATAAAACTTTAAATGATGCTGTTATATCTTCAATGTTTTATTAATGATTTCTCTTATCATTTAGTATTTTTGTAGTTAGCCTGGAATTTATAATACATATCCTTATTTAAACACAGTCTGTCTCAATTAATGTTATGCTCCTTCAAATATAGTATGATAACCTTACAAAAGGACAGTTTAATTTCTCTCTCTCATCCTTTCTGGTATATACTTGACTTTACATATTATGTAAACTCACAATGCATTATGCTCATTTTTGCCTCAGAGCACTTGGGTTTTTTTATGGTGAAGGCTCTTTTTTTCTCTGGAAAGGAAAAAGCTCTCCATTGTCTCTTCTTATAAGGGCACTAATTCCATCCCAAGGAGTCTCACTCTCACCCTCATGACTTCATCTAATCCTGGTTACTCCCCAAAGACCTCATCTCCAAATACTATTATAGTAGGGGTCATAGATACAACATATGCATTTTGGAAGATCACAAACATCCAGGCAATAGTAACACTGACTAGTAGTTTATACCAAATTAGTTAGGATTAAATTAGTTTAAATAAAAGTAGTTAGGGTTAATGGAAAGAATAGTGTAAACTTTGATGTGATATCTGATTCAATTTTAGTACTAATTCCTATTGATTAATACTGCAAAATAAACACATGCATGCCTGTGTGTATTTGCTTATAAGCGTGATTCATAGGGTAGACCTAATTACAATCAGGAAGATTGTAATTGTCCACACTGTACGCTCATTCTGAAAAATTCATTTATCACAAGGATGTCCTGTGCAATGATTATACATAAGACAGTTAAAGAATGATCAGAAATGTTTTCATATGTCATAAAAATGAATTTTATTCATTAAATAACACTATGACAGGTATACTTTTTTTCCTTTCAGCTATAGTGACAATTGTGAAAAAAAATTAAATAGTTATAAATAATATAGTTATTACTTGGTTTTTCCTGCTTTTAGGTAATCTATTTTTTTTCAAAATAGTCTTTGATAATACATAAGATTATTAATTGAGAAATGTAAATTAGAGTTAAATTGAGAATTGAGAAGGAAAACTTCAGATAGACAACTAAACGAGGAAATATACAAGAGTCCCAAACGGATTTTTCTGTTAAATTATAGTAGTATTTCTTGTTTAAACTTTTAAAAAGAATTTGCAAAGTTCAAGTAAAAAATAAATCAATACTGTAGAATCAATTTTGTCTATTGAATACACACATGTGTATGCGCACACACACATACACTAAAGGGTAGATACTAAACTGAGTGAACACCTGAACTAAAGTTAAGAAGAGGGACTCTAAACTAGGAAGAAAGTCAGTCTTGTATATAGTAATATTTTTTAAAAATACAAATTTGAGCTTTTGAATTCTTGCACTTTGCATATCACTTCAGTGAATAATTTCTAAACTGAATGACATTTAAATTAAAGAAACATGTATTCGGTTATTTTGGCTTGAAGAACTTGTTAGTCTTGTATAGGTATGTATATAGTAGTATACCTAAAGTCTTTTATATAATTATTTTGATCCCTATAGGAGAGATTCAATATTTAAAAAGGAAATACAAATTTGCATATAATTGCAGAACATTTTTATTTTCCAACAGCAAGTTTCCTTAAAGAAGGGATATCTATTTTTTTTCCCCTAAATGTAGGAAATCATTTCAGTAGAATTCAATTGGTGGTTGTCTTCCGTCTTCCTTTCTTCTTTCCTCCCCCTCCCCCTCCTCCCCCTCTGTCCCCTCCTCCCCCTCCTCCCCCTCCTTCCTTCTCCTTTGTCTCTTTCCTCTGTCTAAATAATAGGAAAGCTTTTATTTTTTTAGATGAGAATTTAATTAGATAAATCTCCATTTCTAAATCCCAACTGTGCACTGAGGTCAATCTTACAACAATAATACATTTTATCCAGATACAAATGAAAAAATATGGCCAGATATTTGTTTTAGACATCTTGAAACATGACAAAAATTAAAATACAGTTATAATATTTTGTGACACTTAGGTAGTCTTTCACAAAAAAAAAAAAAAAAAACCCTGCAGGACTCTGTTCTCTAATATCAAATACCAAAATTAAAACTTACTGCTGACTCAGTAATAAGAAAATATTTTGCATTAGTAGGAAATACTATAAAAATTATAAACACATATTTTCTAATGGAGCCAAATGGCAAAGGGAACATGAGAGAACACTCACTAAATACATGAAAGAAATTCAAAGTCAATTATTTCTCTCTCATTATAGTTTTATCACTCTCTCCTCTCACTGTATGTACATGTATGAAGTTTACAGATTCAGTTTCCTCTCCTTTGCCGTGTACTGATCAGTTCACAATTCATTTGTTTAAAAATTCCTAGATTGAGACTCCAATCTGCCATTCTAATTGCCAAATCTCTGTAAGAATGAGAGGATCTGGTTGCACTGATCTGATTGTTCCTATAGGAATGCATATGAATTGTAGTTCTGAACAAAATAATGCCTCTAAAACATTTTACATCTTCTGATATTTTAGACAAGATAGTGCAATATTGAGAGGACAGCTAAATATCAAAAGAACAAGGAAATAAGCAAAAGTTCTCAGTTTTTAAAAATCAAGAAAGTAAAGCAATTTTTAAATATCAGAAAATAATTAGAAGATAAAGGTATACACTTTATGAAAATATACCATAAAGATCATTATAATCTATACTAAGTAATTAAAAATTATAAATTTATCATAAGTTTAAAATAAGGAAGCATTTTTTGCAGCAACAAAAAAGTAAGTGTTTGGAAAGAAAGGTTAAAGGAACAACACACTAATTCATAAATTGTTTATGGACCGAAAGTAGAAAATTTTGTGAGAGACAAATACAACATAATAGGGAGGATCGCATCAGGTTTTCAGGGTCCTTTATTCGTCCCCTTTTTGTCAGATGATTTATCAACTCTCTAGAGCAACTTCGCCCAGGCCAAAGGGTACTCCCTGGCCTACTGAACATCACATTAACATCGTCTACACATTACGCCTCGTACGTACTTTTCAGTATTTAGTCTGTCTTACACACACTAGAATTTTTATTCTATGAGAACTAGAATATGATTTGTTCTATTAAACCACTTAGAAAAATTTCTAGCAGGTCAGTTGTTTTCTGTTTTTGTTTTTGTTTTCAAACACAACACAATTTATTGAAAAGAAAGGAAAGAAGAAAGCAAAGCCTTTGGCACTGCGGGGAGGGGGCGGTCCCAAGCAGGTTGCCCAGCATGTAAGTTCTTAATAATGTTTTTGTTAAATTTTTTAATTATTGTTTATTTTTAGCTTATTTGTTTGAAGTACTGCAGATTTCTCTGCAGCTATTAGCAGCTTTTAGTAAAATACCTACCTATAAACTCGAATAACTTCTGTTTTTTATTTTAGCATTATAATATTATTTTTCTCTCTGCTGGCCATTTTTAGATGAGTAAGGGTTTACTGTTTCAGTGTTAATGTGTATTCCCAAAAAGTGACAAAAAATTGAGAATATACTACAGTCATAATGGGATCCTTACTTTGGGTTTTGGGTAAAATTCTAGATACAGTTTCCAAAAACAAAATCTTGAAGAAAAAATATGTTAAAGTAGCAAAATCTGTACCATTATTTTTACTTTTTAGAACAATTTACCTTCTTGTTTAATAAAGTAAAATTAAATTAATTTTCCCTGGGCAACAGCTAGGATATCTTGTCATTTAATGCATTCTAAAAATTATTACCCACAATTAGTTTATATTTAATCATTCTGAGAACAGATGGCAAAAATGAATAGCTTTTACATATTCAGAATTTAAAAAAGCAAACGTATTATTGAAAATTCATCGGGAAATACCTAACAGAATAGCCACATTTCTAGATAAAAGAAAATTTATATGAACTTTTAAAGTTTTCACACAGACATTGGTTCTCAATCATTTGAAAATTTAAAGCATATACATTTGCCTTCAATCATTTAAAAATTTAAAGCAAAGTTTAACCTTGCTTCTGTTATAGTCGTCTAATTAGTCATTCAATCTGTCTTTTAGTATGTTCCAATATTTCAATTATTACACATGATTATAAATGACACAGTTGTTTGAAAGGACACTGTTACAGATGGTTAATTTCCTATTAATGAGTAGGAATGAAATAGCCATCAATCTATATCTTAGGAAGAAAAGCCGATCAGCTATGTTATACCTCACTAGTCAAAGTAATGTATTTATGTGTATTTTTTGTCCCTTTTCTTGACCTAAGTACAAAGTTTGTAACTCTGACTTTTAAAATATTTCCAAACTATAGCACTTACATGTGGGAGAAGGATAACACAGCCATCCCCGCCACAAAAGGTGTCTAATCTTTATCCTCCCAAATTGTGAATATTTTGCATGGAAGGGGAAATTAGGTTAAGATTAGCTGACCTCAAGATGTGAAAATTATCTTAGGTTATGTTGTGGACCCAATATGATCAAAGGAGTCTTTAAAAGAGAAAGAAGAAGGCAGGAGAGCCTGGCAGGAGACCATGAGCCAGAGCGATAGAAGAACGAGCAGAGCGATAGAAGTTGAAAGAGGGCAGAAAACACATTTTCCCCTAGAGCCTGCAAAGTGCTCGCAGCCCTGCTGCCACCATTAATTTTGTCTGCTGAGACCACTTCAGAATTCTGACTTTCATAATAGTAAGATATTTGGGGTTTATAAAGCACTGGATTTATACTAATTTCTCTTAGCAAGAACAAAAAACTAACATATCATCTGTTTTCTGTTAGTCCTTTTATTTTGATGCTTCTTCCCATTCACTGTCTTATATGTCTGGCTCAACATAGTTTAGTGTAATATCCATACCATGCACCAGTTACCTATTCAAAGTGGCCCTATGCTTTTCTCTTACCTGATGGATTAATATTCCTACCAACTACTATTCTACTATAATTTTTACCTGTGTCCACACCCCCACCACCCAATAAATGGAGAACATTTTCTACAGGCAGTCATTGTACCAAACCTCTTGTACTCCTCTTTATCATTTTGCAACCCACTCAAGAAATGTAAGTTGTAACTAAAAGTACTGCTATTGACAGAAATTAAAATTAACAACAAATAAATTGGCTGTGGCCTTAGACCTGCTACATAACATAGCAAATGCTTAACTTTAGATATGTTAGGATTCAAATCCCTTGTTACAGACATTATGCTCTACCATTTTCTAATGCAAATATAAATTGATTTCAAATACTTCACCCATCACTAACTCTGCATTGCCATGATAATATTAACTGGATGGGCAAAGGCCCAGGGACTAGGCTCAGGGTTCATCTGAGATCTTTCCTATGTGCAAAAGCATATCTAGCACACATTTGCAAGTCATGATGACCACCCTTTTTTAAAAAAATGAAAATCATCAATCGCAGTACCATATGACTGAATTCCTCACTGCTGATTTCTCAATTTTGAAGCTGTTCTCATGTTCTACAAAAGGCAGGATCAGTGTTGGCCAACTCTTGCAACTAGGCTTCAAATCTCATTCTTTCCACCAGTTTTGTATCCTATAATTGATAGTGCTTGTCTCTTCAGTATCTTGAGAATTTTCCAACTTGTCCCCTAGTTTACAAAATAAGACCTCAGTCTCACCACATTTTAAAATTAAAAACCCCATGTCCTTTTGGGTATTATCGCATGTCTTTCATTAAATTTTTTCAAAAGTGTAAGTAATCAATGTTCACCCCTCTAAAAAAATAAAATAAAAAAAACTTCCCAGACTAACTTTGGTCACAAAACTCTGCACTGTGGTTTAATCTTAACCATCTGCAAAGGCATTTCCCAGTAACGTCATGTTTCCTTGCATTATGTATTTATTTTTCCTGATAGCTTAGATTGTCTTTTATCCCTGTCTTCTAAAAGCATGGCATGCTTGTCAGGAGCTTAGCTAAGCTTGGGGGTGCCTAGCTGTCCATTGTTAGAGAGCAGCCGGTTAAGAGAACAAGCCAGAACCAAGACAACAGTCAAGGCTTCAGTCACGTCTTACATACATAAGCAAGAGGCTAAAGAGCTCTGGATCCTGTTCCATTTTGAACCCCAAGGATCAATATGTTGAAGAGCAGTAGATAAACACAAATGTGAAAGTTATCTGCAAAGGGGGCCCTAGGCAAAAGACTGCTGCAATGTTACGAACCCAGAGGACAGGGAAGCTAATGGGTAGGGCTATGAGTGAAGAAGTACTGAGTCAAGGTGAAGAACAGAAGTCTTCAACGTCCTTCCTTCCTCTCATAAGGAGGCTTTGTCCTCTGATGAATGCCTCTGAAAGACAGCATCGCACTTAGAAATGTAGACGATAGTAAGTAAAAGGCTGAGTCCTTGACTCCAACTCCCTTTCAGAAGTGATGTGGTTGGGTCTCAGGGCTGGTATGAGGAGGGCAGCTTCCCCACTGAGGCCTCTGCAGGTTTCTGTGGTCAGACTTAAAAATTCACACACATGTTTTTTACCCAGGAGCCATGATCCTCAGGCCTTGTTCATGAAACATTAGCTTCCTAAGGATTCCATTATAAAAGAATTCACTGGAGAGATTGTGTTGCATATTTTAACAACAAAAAGGCAACAACTCCAAAACTGGAACAGTTAAGTTCAAAGATCAGTTGTGCCTTCTATGAGCTTGTAACTCTGGGAGTTTTTGTCCTTTGTTCCATAGATATGATGTATCACAGTGATTGATTTGCCTACAAACAATCCTTCCATACCTCAGTGAATCCCACCTGACCATAATAAATAATCTTTCTAATGTGTTGCTATATTGGATTTTCTAGTATTTAACTGAGTATTTTTTGTAGTTACGTTCATCAGAGATACTGGCTTATAGTTGCATTTCTGTTTTTGGTATAAGAGTGATATAGACCTCATAAAATGAGTTTGGGGATATTTCGTCCTCCTTGATTTCTTGCACTAGTTTATTTAGGATTTGTTTTAGTCATCCATGGAATGCTTGGTTGAGTTCAGCAGTTAAGTGATTTGGTCCTGGGCTTTTCTTTGATGTGACGTTATTTTTCAACGTTTCTTTTTCATTGCTTCCTAGTGGTTTATTCAAGTTCTGGATTTCGTCTTGCTTCAATATTGGTAGGTTGTATGTGTCTGAAAAATGATTCATTTGTTCTAGGGTTTCTAATTAATTAGCAGTTAGTGGCTTATAATAGTCTCTAGCCATCCTTTGAATTTATATAGTATTAGCTGTTTGGTCTCCTTTTTCAAATCTGATTTATTTATTTGAGTCTTTCCAGTTTTTTGTTTGTTAATCTGATCAAAACTCTGTCAATTTTATCTTTTTTTAAAAGACAAATTTATTTACTCTTTTTTTCTTTTTTTTACTATGGTTTCATTTTCATTTATTTCTACTCTAATCTTCATTATTTCTTTACTTCTACTCTAGCAATAATTTTTAAAGATAACTTTTATTTCTGACCTTACAGCATTTTATACTTGATTTGAAAAAGAAAAGAACAATTTATAAAAATTTTTTATTATTTTTTGGAAAGCACTAGTTTTGGAAAGTACTAATCCATTGTTAAGATTTTAATTCTCCATATCCTACGCTCTTTCTATAGGGTATGTGCTGAATTAGCCAGGTCATATCTCCTTCCTTCAAATATTAAGGAAGGAAATGTGGCCATTTGATGGTGCCAATTTCCATGAAGAAAATTTGGTGTAATTGGAGCATCCACATGGGGTCAGTCTTCAGTTTTATTTACACTGGCTCTGTATTCTCATTTTTGACGTGTTCTAAATATTAAAAATCACGAATAATTATATATATATATACATTTTTCTTTTATGGAAATATATGAAGGCCAGCCAAATGCAAAGAAGTTAAAGCTACTTTTGAAAGCTTGTTGTAAGTCAATGTCATCACTTGTGCTGTGACAGAGACTGAAAGGTAAGTAGAAGAGTGAAAATGTTTTATAGTGGAAAAATGGAACTCTTCAGGGATGTCTTGACTAGGGTCTGTTAGCATGGGGATGCTCCAGGGAGGCTTATTAGCAGGAGACCATTCTATGTCAGGAAGGCTCATCAGCAGGAAGCCATCCTATGTTGTGAAGGCTCATCAGCGGGAGGCCATCCTATATCAGGGAGGCCCATCAGCAGGAAGCCACCCTATGTCAAGCCCATCAGCAGGAGGCCATTCTATGTCAGGAAGGCCCATCAGCAGGAAGCCCTCCTATGTCGGGAAGGTCCATCAGCAGGAGACCATTCTATGTCCAGAAGGCCCATCAGCAGGAGGCCATCCTGTGCCAGGAAGGCTCATCAGCAGGAGGCCATCCTGTGTGACTGGTCAGTACTATTTGGTTTTCTCTAGTTGGTCCTAGGTAGGAGATAGAAAAAATTCAGAAAACTATTAGTTATTAATGATAGGCTTATTTCATGAGAGTTATTACTTGATTTTCTGGACTATTTGCCAGAGATAGTGGTCAGTGTCCTAGCCTGGTTACAGTGGATGATAGGTTGACTTCCTGCTCTGTGAGATGCAAATTTGTGGGTCAGAGTTCTATTTTTGTATACAGTCTGTCCATTGTTGATTTGCATATTGTTTGTTTTCATAGGCAAAATTAAGATATTACTGCTCAAAAGATTATGTTAATTATAAATTATGAGCAAAGAGTAGTAATAAATAAGTATACTTTGAATAATAAAAGAACAAAATAATATTGACCTAATATGTATTTGATAAAGTTTTGCATTATGCACTATATCTGGTTTATCACATTTTATTCAATACTTGTTTCCCCCTCAATATCTTTTTTCAAATTCCTAATTGTGAGGACAAGTTGTTTTTTTTTTTTTAAGAATACAAATAACTCATTTTTATTACATTTGTAAGAATAATTTATCTTTTTATTTTGAAAAACTTCTAGTCCTAAAAGAATTATAAAAGGTAGCATTAATTGGTGAATAGTAATATCTATATATACAGATTTGTTTTAGTCCTTTACTTTTGAAGGTGATTTAAAAACTTCCCCAAATTCTAGGAAGAATGAAATGTATTCATAAACATAATGTCTGCCATTTACTGAATTTATTCTAGGTACTACACAATTTCCTATCTGTATGTATATTTTTCCATGATATCTCTAAGGAATAGTATTGGTATGCTTATTTTTCATATGAAGGAAATCATACTCAGGGAGTCTCTAATTCTAATAGGCTATGGAGAAAGAATTCCAAATTCTTGTAACTCTGTTACTTGTCACCACCTCTCAAATGTTTACAAATTGTGTGTCTCCTAAAGTGAAACCATGACTTAACCATAACATTGAATATGAGAGAAGTAAGAAATTACACTGATCTAGAATTAAGTCTAATCCTTTCTTAAATCTTTGAACCACTAACGCTACAACTATCACATGATATAGAATAATTCATCAAATTGACTTGGACTTTAAAATAGTGTACAAAAATATAATTAAAGAAAACAATAGCAAGTAAAAATATAGGAACATGTTTAATTTTTGAAAACCCATTCTAGTAGTTTTACAAAATTAAATACTTTTTAAATTAAGTTACAAAGAAAAATTAGAAACTGCCTAGATAAACATTAAGGGGGTAGTTAGATAAGAAGTATACATTGATACATTGAATCATCACATATTAATTGAAGTTACACTTGGATTTTAGAGACAGCAGAGATTTAGTTAAAGAAGAACTGTTAGTGCTTTTGGTAAACAAGACATATGATTTTTAACTCCACCTGCATATTTAAATATTGTGAGGAGTATTGCCTAGAATATTGTGACAATATTTTAATATGTTTTTCAATGACAGATATAATTTTCTCTTTTGTTCTCACTAATTACTCTAGATAATATGAATGTTTCTTCTTGCAGCTTTTAAATGATTGAGAATTTGTAATTGTTCATACAACCTAAATTGAGCCATTGTATTTTTGGCAGAAAGTCACTGTCAGTAGTCCAAGAAACAAATAGAGTTTGTTAGCCTTTTTGTAGTTTTCATCATTCTTGTATAGCGAATGAGTGTTCAACAAGAAGTTTAACCTGTTAGCCTGACAAATGTCAGATCCTTTACTATATAGAAATATTTCATTTCATCACCATGCTTTCATAGAAAATATATAAATTAGCATTGTCATTTATAGTGTTTGTATATTTAGTATAATGGTAGATTTACATTTGTTATGTTTTCACTTTGAGCACAAAATACATATGACTTTTTTTAGATATCTTTATATAGGAAATTATTAATAACATTACAATTTTTCTAAAGTCATCCAGCTTCAATTAAAAAAATGCATTTTAACATTTAACTTCTCTCAATCTAGTCAATAAAGAATGTTATAATTTCATGTATGCTTTGCACATTCCTCTGTTATATACATATTCACAATTAAAAATTAAAATCCTATAGGATAAGAAAACCTGTAGACAATAATGTAAAAATTCAATGTCTTAAAATTTTTGACTTACCAAATTGTCAATAATCTATGCCAATGATTTGTAGAATTTAACTGACAGAATCTCCATAAACTCCCCAAAGCCTCCAGACTGGATTCAAGTTGGTCCAAATTACAAGCCATCAAGAGCTGAGTTAGTATTTGATGTTTTCTTTTTTTTAAAGTTAGCTTATCTCTCTCTCTCACCATATATATATATATATATATATATATATTTTTTTTTTTTTTTTTATTAATTTATTTTTTTGGCTGGGGCTGGGTTTGAATCCACCACCTCCGGCATATGGGGCTGGCGCCCTACTTCTTTGAGCCACAGGTGCCGCCCCGAATTCTATATTTTTAAGAAAATGACAATAAAGTTACCCCACATAACAAGGAGATGATTTCCTTCCAAGTTTCCAAGAATCTTTTGTGTTTTGCTTTAATTTCATGAGAAATAGAAACCTGACCAGGCTTTCTTCTCACCTCATACTAGCCATTTTAGATATTGAGGAGACATTCAACTTCACATACTCTCTTTAGAAAATAGGTTTCAGAAAAGATGATAGCTAAAATTGTGGCACTTCAAACATACCATACTGTAATATGTCTATTTACACCCTCAGCTCTCATTAGAACGAATGTGTCAGAAAGAGTGTCTAGGTCCTGTGCATCTTTCATTACCTCCATCCTGGAGACTGGCACAGACACGTGTAAAAAATAAGATTTTAATTGAATATTTAGATATACAATATATAAGAGTCTGATATTTTAACTTAATTGTATTGTTGGGTTACTTGTCATGACACCACAATCACTTGATTCTTATTCTTCAAGGCCTACTTTTCCTCAGTATCCTCATAGGAAGTATGTGCCTCCTATAATTCTAAACTCTGGTGTCCTTCAGGGTTCTGTCCCCAATGCTCTCTGTATATGACGATTACCAAAATTATATTCCCAGCCCCAGCCTAGCCATAATTCCCAGCCTCAGAATTATGTGTGTATGCACATACAAACACATACGCTATGTGCACGCATGCACACATACAGACACACACATGCACACTCACACTCATACATATATACCGCATATTTTCTCCATTTGTATTTTCTCACACATAATACTAAATATTTAATCATTTACTTCTTCAAAAATGTTACTGAGCACTTACCTCAAGAGAGTACAGCATTCATCACTCACTATTAACATGATTAAAGGAAAACACAGGTTTTGATTCCCTCCTCCCTCAAGGAATCCTATTTGTTTTTTAAGTCTTCTTTATTTGCCTAAATTATGATACCATCATACCTTGAACACATTTTAAAAATTTATTAATTTCTCTTGTGGCCAAATACATAGAAGGTACATTTATGGTCTTCACCATTTTAGGTGTGCAGTTCAGTGATATTAAAGATATTCATAATGTTGTGCCACCATCATCACCACCGTCTCTGTAACTTACAGCTTATAAAACAGAAGCTCTGTGCTCATTCAACAATAACTCCTCATTCCCCTTTCTCCATGCCCTGACCCTGGAAACGATCATTCTAATTTCCGTCTCTATCATTTTGATTACTTTGTCTCATATAAATGAAAATATACAGCAATTGTCTTCTTGGTACTGGTTTATTTTAATTAAAACAATGATGTCCAGGTTCATCCCAGTAGTAGCATATGTCAGAGCTGTCTTCCTTTTTAAGATTGAATAACATTCCATTGTATGTTTGTACCACATTTTGCTTATCCAATCATCTATCAAAGGACACTTGGGCAGCCTAAAAACAATGCTACTACAAAAATAGGTATATAAATATCTCTTTGAGTCCCTGATTTTAATTCTTTTTGATATATATACAAAAGTAGAATTGATGCATCATAGAACACATCATTTTTTGGGTGGGGGTTAATATGAGGAGTACATATGATTAGGTTATAATGTTCGCATTTTTAAGGTCAAGTCCAAAGTCTGTGTTGTAGTTGAGTCCGTCACCCAGCAAGTGTGCCATAAACCCCCTACACTATATTTGATAAGTGGGAATTTACCAAGCCCCCTCTCCTGCTTCTTGAATTTAATTGTGTTTCTCTCTCCTGTGGGACTGTAGTTGCTAATCTACTATTTTCAGATTAGTACTGAGTCCATGGGATGCTTGCTTTTCCATTGTTGAGATACTTTAGAATACATTATTTTTGATATGTGTTCATGCCTAAATCCCATTTTCGGTAGTTCTCACTCTCCCTGGGACTATAATCCTGTTCTAAGATATAATTATTTCTCCTAAGAAAAATTTCAGCTATAGCCTCCAAACTAGTATCTTTATTTCCACTCTTGTTATCCTGTCCTCTTTCCCTAGAGCAACCATAGTAAAATTTTTAAAGAGTAAACACACCCAATAAATTCCACATTCCCAGAAAAGAGGGGTGGCACTGAAACAATCCCGAGTTTCTCATGATGATTTATACTGTCACAGCATAAAATTTGCCTCTAAAGTTGTCTGTATTTTCTCCCTGGTATCTAATGACCTAGTCATCTATGAATATCTTTCTGTCTCTTAAAAATACAAAGTACTTTTCTCTTCCAAGGCATTTCTGAGGCTTTTTTTTTTTTTTCTTTTTTGGTTAATTTTTGATGTTTGTTTTCAAATTGGAAAATATTCCCTCAATGTTCACATACCTGACATTTCTCTTCATTCAAGTGCCATCTCAAATGTCACCTCTCCATGGCAGACTTCTCTCATGATCCCAGCCAAAGGACTCACACAGTCTCTTTTACATTATGCATGACCGTATTACATTTTCTTCTCTGTTCTTCTCACTATGTGGAATTATCCTATTTGTTCATGTATATTGGATTATAAATAGCAGATTTGTTTAGAGCAAATTTAGATTATAAAATATTCACCACCTTATTACATCCCCTGTGTCAAAAAGCCAAGCAAGATACTCTGGTCCCTTTACCTTTCACCCACCTGCCCTCATCATACCCAGGAAGAACTAGTGACCCTAACATTCAGACATAAAGGATCTAGATTATACAAACTTGCTGAACTGTAATGCATTGACACAACAGATTGCTGTTTCCAAAGGCCATCTTAGAGTGGCCATCCACCTAACTGTGGATGTCAGTCTGAATAAACAGTAACACATGTAGGCCTAGGGAGATGTCATCCAGCAGTGACTGGGCTATAGGAGGAGACTGGGGGGGAATCTGCCAGAAGATAGTACTTAGTGTAGAAACAAAGTTGAGTTTCCAGAACTAATTTTAAATTTATTATAGCCAAATGAACTTTCAGGTTTTTAGCACAGTAAAATATATGCCTGCAACAATGAAAAACATACATGTGTGTCGTTCCGAAAGTTTTGAGATACACATAAAGAAAGAAACGTAATATCTGCATGGATAGAAAAAAATGAAGCCCTCCCAGCAATAGGGGTAAGGTGAGCACATCAAAACTTGCATGGGTGAATCAGAAAGGAGCCGTCAACTGTGTTTCTTGAAAGTGAAATAATGAACCAAAACACACTTTGTCTCAAAACTTTCATAGTGACCCACATATCCATAAAAGCAGCAGAGACTATTGGGTTTTGATCCTAGTGATATTGAAGCCCATCGTGCACCATGAACAATTTCTAATCTAATAAGACTAGATGAACATAATTTTATAAGCACAAAATTGATAAATAATTAACTGAGATTTTCCATCCTGTTAGAATCTGTCTCAATCATAGGAGATAGTCATAAATTATAACAAACAGGAAATATCAAGAAAAAAAATATATACCTGCTATATTAAACTCTAAGTGAAAACAATTTCCAAACAAATGCCATGCTATTCTGTGTTAAACATTTTCTATGCTCTTTAACATTCAATTCACATGAAAGGTTTAGCTCTAATATGCAGCTGTCAATAGAAAAATGTGCAAGAAGCCCATGAAAAGTTATGTGCAACTATGATTAGAAAGAAGATCTATATAATGAAGTTTTAAATAAATTCAACCAATATAATATTTAAGAAAAAAAGTCAAACAAAACATTTGGAGGGAGAGAGATTTTATACTTACTTATGGTGTTCTTTCTTGTTTTTCCTTCCTTCCTTCCTTCCTTCCTTCCTTCCTTCCTTCCTTCCTTCCTTCCTTCCTTTCTTCCTTCTTTCCTTCCTTCCTCTGTCCCTTCCCTCCCCTCCCTCCCTCCCTCCCTCCCTCCCTCCCTTCTTCCTTCCTTTCCTCACGAATTTTAGACAAATGGAAGGCTCAGAATGAAGATTGAACATGTTGATGTTTTTTTAACTGAAGCAGAGTTCAAGGCAGAGTGAGAGGAGGAGTTAACCAGGGGTATCGCAATATGAACTTTGCCATTAATGTTAACGAATAGTCCAGAACCATTATCGCACTCATAATTCACTTTCCTATGGGATATATTTAGTTGTCTCTCCCAGAGAAATGATATTGCACCATACAAGATTAATATAGCTCAGGCCCTGGTGGCCATAATGTTGCCACAGGTTTATGGTTTTGCTACAGTATTTTGATTTATGGTACCCTTCCTTTTAATAGAGGTTCATTATTTGTACATTAAAGTTGTAACTTATCCATCATATGGGAACGTCTATTAATCAGGAAGCCTATATGGAGCCTCCTGACATTACGGGCCTTCTTGACAATATTGCTCAAGCCGAGTAATCTGTAAAATGTGCAGGCCCCTCTGTGGCTTAAGATTCACTCCAGCAGCTGGAGAAACATTTTTATTCTCACACAAAATGACTCTTAGGTGTCATTTCATATGTCATTTAATCTAGGTGATTGACTCTTCAATTTTACTAACTCAATATCATCTATTTATTTTGATTTTTATAGAGTTTGGATTTTAAAAAAATCCGAAACTATAAAACTACATCTTATCCCTTTCTTACCATGTTACTTGCCAAAGTAGCATGGAGGCCAAAACAGAATATTTCTAGACTTTGGCCTTTGGTTCATAGTACTATGAATCTCTTTTCCATACATGTTATTTTATCTGAGCAGGGGGTTGTTTAAGATTAGATTCAATACTTATGAGCTTTGTAAAGTTCTGAAATTCCACACAGGTTTAATCCATTGAAGGTTTAAAGGTATTACATTTCCACGTAACTTTATATTTTGTTCCAGAACTCCATATTTAAAATGAAAAGAACAATTCTGATGAGATTTGTTTGCTAAGGAATATAAATAGTAAATTTTTGATGAAATAATACCACTGAGTAAACTCTACTTAGTGATTTGAGATTTAGGGAGACTTTATTTGGATTTTGAATTTACATAATAAATTCGGGGACTATAATACTTCATGTCAACATACAAAAGGTAAAAATGATAACTATAATAATAAAATGTCTTGGTTCAAGAAATGTACTAATAATACATATTTACCATGCAAAATATTTAAGTCCTGATGACAAAATAGATATGTAGAATTTTTCAAAGGTTAGATAGGCAAATATAGATTAAAGGTAACATATTAAGAGCAAATACAGGTATAAAGAATTAGAAAGTTGGTTTCTCTTGGGACTTATAAATCTATGTTATTTACTTTAAATTTATATGGTTTCCTAATTAAAACTCTGTTTTATTGCTTAAAAGTTGAGCACAGATATGCCATTCAAAATTCTGACTTGTACTATTTTATTTCATATTAGAAAAACTGAATCTGTGTTATTTATATGCCTTTTTTTCTAGAGGTAAAGAATGAATCTAGTTGAAGAGCTATCTCATTACCACACAATCATGTTATTCCTTATTTATATACCAGGGTATCATTTATAATTATTACATTAATGCAACAGTCTGATTCCAGTTGTACATTAGATTATAGATAAAACATAAATGTTATGTTTTGTTTCAAAAAAAAAACAAAAAACTTAATGACTATCACATACGTAGCACTATTGGGCAGTGCACTGTACCCAGCTCGGCCCCACTCATGTTCAACAGGCCCTCAAGGTGCCAGCAGGTGGCTCCAGCAGCACCGCAGCTGACACCACAGCCAGTCATGGCCAGACCTGCCCTCTCCTTTGTTCCTGCTACCTGGAGAAAGTAGATGTGTCCTTTCAGCCCCCAGCTTTTCTCCCTGACAGGTAGGGCTCTAGCAGCTGGGCCTGGGAGGAAATGTGCCACCCTGGCTGGCAGCGTCTCTCCTTGAGTGGATAGAAGACTAAGCGGTGTGGCCTGGAATGGAGAGTAGGAGCCAAGTTGCAGCTAGGGACTGTCCCCAGGCAGAACAGTGTGGAGCCCCTAGTGAGTTGACACTGACCACAGGGGTTCTTTGGGAGGTGACAGTGAATCCTGGAGGGGGTGTGTGTGGGGGGGCAAGCTAGTTAATCACTGAAATGTGTTGTCCTCAAGTTTATTGGTGGAAGTCCCATCCCCAACGAAACCAACTATATTTGAACATAAGACTTTTAAGGAGGTGAATAAGAAGGCTAAATGGCATCTTAGAGTGAGGCCCACATCCGATACAACTATCATCCTTTTAAGAACAAAAGGGGACTGAACATGCACAGGGAAAAGCCACTGGACCTCACACCAGGAAGGCAGCCATTGGGAGAACTTACCCATAATCAGCAATGTCAAAACCTTGGTTTTTGACTTCCAAACTCCAGAACTGTGAGAAATAGATTTCTGTTGTTGAAACCACTCAGTCTATGGCACTTTGTTAGAGCAGCCTTAGCTGACTATAGACTTATTATGACCTTTTTTTTTTTTTTTTTTCCTTCTTTCTCTATGCACCTTGTAATTCTGGTTATGTAATTTCTAAAACACACCAATCCTACTCAAAACTATAAAAGCACTTGTACAAATCTGTTCATTTGATTGACATGTTGAGTAGGAACAGAGCAGAGGAAGGGGAAGAAAGAAAGACAAAGAGCACTTGCCAGCTTGGCTTTTCCTTAGTCCATTTTGCGTGCTACAGTAAACTATCATAGGCTGGGGTGCTTATAAACGAGAGAGTATTAGAAATGATAAATAAATTCAGCAAAATCTCAGGTTACAAAATCAATGTATGCAAATCAATCATATTTCTATATTCTAATAACAGATCAGCTAAGAGTCAAAGACTCAATACCATTCATATAATGACAATGAAAATAAAATACCTAGGAAAATACTTGATGAAGGAGACAAAAGATCTCTTCAAGAAGAACTACACAACACTGAGGAAAGAAATTGCAGCCTGCATAACAAATAGAAAAACATATCATGTTCATGGATTAGGAGAATAAACATTATTGAAATTTCTATACTAAACAAAAAGATTTACAGAATCAATGCCATCTTCCACACAAAGCCAATGTTGTATTTCCTAGATGTAGAAAAAAAAAATAATTTTGTGGTTTATTAGGAATCAGACATGAGTAGCCAAATCACTCTTCAGCAAAAAAAGAAAATCTGGAGGCATCACATCTTCATACATCAGACTATATGTATGTCCTACAAGATTGTAATAACCAAAACAGCATAATATTGACACAAAAACAGAGACATCAACTAATGGAACAGAATAGAGAATCTGGAAATAAAGCTATCTAACTGTTGCCAACTGATTTGTGACAAAGCAGATAATATACACTGTTAACGAAAAGTCATTTTCATTAAAGGTTGTTGAAAAATTGATAGCCACATACACATGAATGAAACAGTATCTATATCTCTTACCACTCACAAAATTTAATTCCAGGATGGATAGAATATTTAAATATAAAGGTATGAAGCCATAAGAATTCTAGAAGAAAAATTCGTCTAGGTATTGGTCTAGACAAAGAATTTATGACTGAAATCTTAATGGCAATTATAGTAATAAAAAAAAAAAAAAGAGATTTGATTAAATTAAACAACTACTGCACAGCTAAGGGCACAATCAATAGAGCAAATAAATACCCTAGAGAATGGGAGAAAAATATTTGCTTGCTATGTATCCAATAAAGGACTAAATATACAGAATCTACAAAGAACTCAAAGAACTCAAGCACATTAGTGAGAAAAAAATCAAACTCCATTAAAAGTGGGAAAAAAACAAGAACATATGACTTTTTAAATAAGATAGTCAAATAACCAATAAGCATGAAAAAAAAAAATGCTCAATGTCACTAATCATCAGAGAAATACAAATGAAAACCACAGTGAAATATCACCTCACCCTTGTTACATTGGCTTTTATTAAAAATTTCCCAAACAATAAACACTGGTGGATGTGGAGAGCAAGGAACACTTGTAACTGTTGATGAGAGTGCAAATTAGTACATACTGTATGTAAAACAGTATGGGGACTCCTCAAAGAACTATTAGTAGCCTACCATTTGATCCAACAATCCCATTACTGGGTATCTACCCAAAGAAAAAGAAGTCATTTTATCAAAAAGACACCCAAACTCAAATGTTTATTACAGCACAATTTATAATTGCAAAGATGTCAATTCAACCCAAATGCCCATCATTTCATTGGTAGATTAACAAAATGTGGTATGCATATCTCACGAAGTACTACTCAGTCATAAGAAAGGGTAAGTTAATGCTTTTGCAACAATTTGGATGGAACTGGAGACCATTCTAATAAGTGAAATATCTAAGGAATGGAGAAATAAGCACTGTGTGCACTCACTCTTAATTTGGAACTAACTGATAAGCACATACATAGAAGGAAGTAAAGTTCATTAGAAATCAAGCAGGGAAAGAGAGAGAAGGTGAGGGCCAAAACCTCCCTAACAGACACAATGAACACTATCTGCATGTTGGGCGCAGTTATAGTGCTAACGCAGGTATCACAAAAGCAATCCAGGTAGCCAAAAACATTTGTACCACTTTAATCTTTTAAAATGTTTTTTAAAAAATTAAAAAATAAAGAAAAAAGATAAGAAGTATTGTTCTCACATTTGTTGAGAATGGGAAATCCTATGTCAATGTTTCAAAGGACACAGTGACTGGTGAGGGCTCACTTCCGCCTCAGAGGTAACTGTCTTCTTGACTGTCATCATGTGGCAGAGGGATGAGGGAGCTCTGCGATGTGTCTTTGGTAAGGTTACTAATCCCTGTCATGAGGATTATACCCTCATGACCTCATCACCTGGCAAAGGCCCCAACTCCATATATTATCTTATTGAGGGTTAAGATTTCAACACATAAATTTTGGAGAGATGCAAACATTCAATTTATAGGACTTGTGTGAATGAAGACTATACACATGTGTTAGAGTCCAACTTCCACCTTACTGACCAAAAGTCAGTCCAGAAAGCCCACGTTGAAAAAGAGCTTGAAGAAGTCACATTAGCTGCATGAGGGCAGGGCAGGGCCTTTGATTTATTTACCGTGGTGTCCCAGTGGCTAAGTGTAATATTTGCCAAGTAGCAGATATGCCACAAATAAATGCAAATAAATGAGCAAATGAACTACCTCATCTACTGGCCAAAAACTAAAACTGGTCTCCTAATAATCAAATAAGAGAAAGTGATATATATGTAGACCACTAGCAGTATGTCATCCATACGCCGTAATTGGTTGTTAGTTTCAAACAGTATTCTCTATCCCAATTCTGATCTTCACATATACCTCAGTACTCACGGTAGACAAGATTACCCACTGGAAATTTCTCACTCATTTTATAGAAGATAAATTCAAGGCCTAGAGAAATGAGCTGTTCATGGCCATGTAACTAGTTAATGGCTGTCCTTGGAGAGGATACCCACTACAATGTTCAGACCCCATATCATCCTATGAAGAATGAAGACAATGTTTATATGCCTCTAAACCACATAGAAGTATACCTCTAAGTATATCTGCTTGACTGGAAAATTACATTTCCTTATCTTTAGCTTGCCACGTACTCTTGATTCCCTCTCTAGCTTGCCAGTACATGGCTGTGTTGTAGAATGTGCCTTCACATTTGTACCTCTCTTCAGCTGCAAGACATATTTGTTCTCATATATTTTATAATTTTAATTTATTGCATTTCATCTATGAGCAATATTAAGGAAAACCCAAGGATATCATTGCTAAGTATTTGTTAATTTTGACTTGGTCCCCTCAGCCAATAGGTCTCCTATTTAGAGTGGTGTATTTAAAGAGTACTGTGACTTCTAAATTATTCCAAAGGAAATATCACTAACTAGGTTTATTACGTTATTCATTTCCTCTATGTGAAGCCCAAAGTAAAGATCTGTAGTGTGACAATGGCAGGCAATTTCTAATTACTGTTTGGATTGTAGAAAAAAATCACCTATAATCAGAATAAAATGTTCATGTTTTAAAAGATATTAAACCACCAAATATAACTTCCTATTCTAAGGTGATTAACAAATACAGCATAGATAAAATTACATAGTCATTTTATTTCGCAATTATGTATTTGCCAAAACTATTGACACAGAATTTTGGGGGTCCTATTTCCAAATAATGAATAGAATTTGTTTTACTATGAGAAGTTGAGATTTTCTATAGCCTTTTTTGAGAAAGGAAAACTTACATAATCATTCCTGGCCTTTGACTCTTCCATTTGTGCATACAAATTTAGACTAACAAGATTCACTTCAATATGCCAACCACCATCGCCACTCTGCATAAAGATCACCAGTCAATCTAATGCTTAATGAATAGAAAAGATATCAAGTAGCATACGGTATTAAAGAGCCTTTTCAAGTTATTTTTACAGAATAAGTAATTTAAGAATTTAATATACAGCAGGCTAGCAAAGGTAGGGTGTATCCCACCTTTCTGATTCAACTAAATGGCTATCAAATTGTAGACTAACACGATTTTCTCCTTGAGGTAAATGACTACGTTTCAGAGTACTCATCATAGAACTATAATCATAAGCAGCAATCATAAAGAAGAAACCCCTAGAAATACAGAGCTACATACCAATTGATGAGGTGAAAACATAAAAAAAAAAAAAAAAAGAAAAAAAATAGAAGAGCAAGGCAAAGAAAAGAAAATATAAACAGATATTTGCCTCTCTGTTTCCTGGTGATTAATGATGTCTACTGATTCAGAGAATAAAAGAATCAGGTATTGGTGTAAAAAGAATACAATTTCAGTAGGGTAGAAATCAATAACTCATCTTATGCCAGGAAATAAGAGCTGAACTATTGATTTAATCAGGAAACTCTCCTTTTAAAAAGGTGGGAAGGAGAGTAGGAAAGGACGTAGAGAAGGAAAATATGCAACCTCCTTTCTTGGAAAAATAAAATTATGTTCTTTTCAATTTTTTTCTAAGAGAAATTCAAAGGAAAATATTATTAAAAGGGTAAATAAATTTAATACTGTATTTATTATGAATCACAACTATAATAAACATATTTCCTATGGAGCATGTGACAAGGGTACAAGTCAAATCTGTCAAGTGTAGAACATAGATGTTTTGGCAGAATAATCAAGTAAATGAGGTGAAAGCTATGTGATCTAACCATGTCAGATTGTATAAAAAAAATCAGCACGTTGTACCCCACATATGTGTATGTGCGTGTGTGTGTGTATATAGGGGGCATCCTGTATCTATATCCTGGAGTGCGTGTGTGTGTGTATATAGGGGGCATCCTCTGTCTATATCCTGGAGTCTATAGTGAACATGTGTCACTGAAAACACTAATCTTTTACTTTGACCCTCGTACCAATAAATCATTGGTCATTATATTTATTAAAATTTGTGCATTATTTTATGTGCAGACATATTTACAAACAGTTTTAAAAAGACAAGATTAGGATGTGATTTACCTTAAAACAATAGTATTTCCATTTGTTTACTAGAGAATAATCCTAATGTATGAAACTTCGCAAAGTATTCAAGGATGCATAATTCAGAGAAAACCAATATTGTGTAAAGACACATAAAATTCATTAAGCAGTACTTTTAAATTATGACTCTCAGCAGAAACTACTTTGTTTTAAAATTATGTCAGTGACATTTCAACATACATTTTTATAAGTTAAAAGCATATGAAAATAGAAGTTTCTATTAAAATTATTTTTGATTGCATTTTAACATGAAAGTAAAAAAAAATAAGAAGCTTTGCATTTTAGAATTCACATAGCGACTTATAAATTACAAAGTCAAAGAGAACAATTGAACTGATTTCATTATTAGTTTCAGTGCTTCCATCAGTTCTATTCTAATCTATGATAGAAAATCAAAAACCATAATACTTGATAGCTTTCTACAGAAGGCAGTCAGCTCATTCTTTGGGTCACGTGCTCATGAGATCTTAGAGATAGAACATGCCTAGGCATTGGGTGAGGTAGAATAGCTATGTGAGTTTGCTAGATCTTAGTCTATTTTCTGTTGTTTATAACAATATCTGAAACTAGGTAATTTATGAAGAAAAATAATTTATTTATTTATTTTTAATTGTAAATCCAAGGTCTGGAAGAAGCATGTGGTGAGAGCTTTCTTGCTGGTAGGGACTCTCGGCCAAGTCTGAAGGCTGTGTCATACGGCCCTGGGGCTGAACGTTGTAACATGCTCGCTCAGGTCCCTCTTCCTCTTCCTGTAAAGCCACAAGCTCCTTTCCATGGTGACCATTAATCCATCAATCTATAAATGGATTAATCCATTTATGAAGGCCGCACCCTCATGATCCAATCACTTTTTAAAGGCTTGACATTTCAGTGTTATAACATTGGGGATTCCATTTCAATATAAGTCTTCAAGAGAAAAAGTATTTAAACCATTGCAGTCTCCCATAATACAAAATTACAGACTACAGCAATTTATTTTCTCATCATTTGGGAGACAAGAAGTCTAAGATGAAGATGGGTGGCTTGGTTTCTACTTGGGGGGTGTCTCTTTGACTTGCCGTTGGCAATCTTTCTGTTTCCCAACATGATCATGCGTCTGTATATGATTGTGCCCTGGTTTCTCTTCTCCTAAGAATACATGTCATAGTGGATTAGGAGCCACCCTAATGGACTAATTTGCTCCTAATTACATCTTAAATACCCTTTTGTTAAATAAAGTCACGCTCTGAGGTAATGGACACTAGGGGGCCAATATATACGAACCTTATGGTGACTCAGTTTAGTTCATAACAGTGGCGGTAAGGAGAGCGGTGTGAGGTGCAGACTGGCTGATGCCTCCGTGGGGATGTAATAGCATGCTATTACTAGGAATAATTTCTTTGCCCTCAAATATCTTTGGCAAAACATCTGAAAATCACAAAATCCTCGGCGGGATTGTATTCTTGTTGCTAACCCACATCATTTAAACTTCGGGTTAACATGGCACTTAAATGAAACAGCTTCTGAGTTTGCAGGGTATCTGACAAATGAGGTAAAACATAATTTTGGTGAGAAGATTGTGAGTTTCATGGTTTACTGGTTCATCTTAAAAATTCTGCCATTTTACTTATGTTCTTTATTCTTCCTCTATTTCTCTATCATCCTAAGATTTTTATCCCTACAAATGGAGGTGACTTCTGCATATATTCTTCCTCAGTATACATAAACTTCATATTTAACAATTATGATAAAAGCATTAAAATACTTTGATAATGTCTTAATTATGCCTTATTTAAACAGGTATTTATATAACATGTTAGAGCATGTATGTACTGCCTTTGTATATAAGCAAGGATGAAAACAAGTTTATTATTTGCCACCAAAACTTTTATCTTTGAACACTGTCTAAAATGGCCACATGTGGGAGTTAGTTTTGTAGTGTAGTTTAGCCCACACGTTTTTGCAAGGACTGCTGACCAAAGTACAGGTTCCTCAAAACCCATATTGCTGACACATTGCACATAAGGCTGGTGCTCTACATGGGACATCTGTCACCCGGCAGCTCAGGGCTAACACTTGAGAGGGCCTGTTTGACCAGAGACCAGGACCCTGCCCCTCCAGTGCCACAGGCAACCTGATTGATATCTTGAGGCTGAGAACAGAATAATCAGCAACCAAAGATTACTATTGCCTGAGTCCTGCACAGGTATGTATGGGAATCACTGAAGTGAGCTATGAAACTTACGTTTATCCCCTGATTTGTAAAGTGTGTGATGTAATTACATGATGTGTTTATTCCCCTCTTTTGTTGTTTCTTTTTTTTTCTTTTTTTTTTTTTTTTTTTTTGACCGTTAATAATTACTTGGGACACCCAGCTTTGAATTACTAACATTAACTTTATGTTGTCAACATGATTTATGGTTTTCTCCTGAATAAAGAGACCTTTGAGAGAATGGACCAGTGCCTCCCTTGGTAGATGCTGCTCGTGGTAGCTTACCCCTCTCACAGGATCCTATCAGTTAATTCACTTGAAATAAATGAGTCTAAGTCTTTTTCCATGTTGTCTGCCCTTAGTGCAGTTTACAGGAAAGGTTTGTGGGGAATCCACTCTACAGAGGGAACCCCCCCTCATGTAGTGTATAGCTCTGTAAAATAACTGGGTTAATAAATATATATGAAATGAAATATCAAATTAATTACCAAAGAAATGTAATTTTAAACAGAAGTATTACAGTTAATTCAGGAGTAGTCTGGAGACACACAAGTTAAATACATTGATATATAGGGGGTTAAAAAGAAAATTCCTGGCCTTACTTAGCTAAATAATGCTATTGTTAGGTTGACGTCCTCCCCTGACACTTTGCATTCATTAATCACGGTTTATTATTTATTCAACTCTTATTTTTTATAGCAAATATATAAATTTTTAATGATTTAAATGGAAGGGTATGCATTTTAGAATATTATATGTAATTAAAAGTTAGAATAACAGCATTTATTTATTCAGATTACGATCACATCTTGGAACTTTTTAAAACAATTATGCCATAGGAGAATTTTAATTCTATGTAAATGATGGTCCTCTGCACCATGAAGTAATGATGAAATGTTTGAAAGGATGAAAGTGATAAGAGAATATTTTCTGTTCATTAAACTGCATGTTGCAAAACTGTTTTCTATGATCCTCTTAACATCAACTGATGAAGGATAAAAGAATATTAAATTTTCTCAGATGAGTTATAAATTTGCACTTGTTCATTTTAAATGGACATCAGAAGATGAGGTATTTTATCATAGGTAGTCTAAAAATGCTAACTTTACCTCATCCCTGGCAATGAAATAAGGAAAGTGAGTGCAATCAAGGGTAAATTCATCCTAAGAATTACCATTAAATCTAGGAAGGCTGAAATTTAATAAAGTATCAATGAGGCTATTTTGTGAATTGAATGTAAAAGAAAAAAAAAATGTTTCAAACATATACACAAGCACTGGAGTCTTACAATTTAGTTTTTTAAAAAAATGAATTTGGGGAGAATAAAAATTCAGAAAAAATCTCAAAAGAAGTAACATGGCACAGATTTATGGTCCTATTCACAGCAATGCAGCTCTTGAGCTTAATCCACGGACAGTGAATTTAACACTAGATGATAAATTTGGCTGAGGTGAATTTAATTTAATTTCACTGTCACACTCAGTTGTATTATTAAATGTATATGATGGCAGAAAATATAGGTACTTTTAAATAGTGTATATCCAAGACAAGTAGTTTCATAAATTGTTCACTGGGACTTTCTCATGCAAGAATTGAACAATAATTATATATGGAAACATTGTTACAATGGGTTGCGTGTTAAATAATATATAGTATGAAAAACAAAAAAAAATTAATTTTAAATTGTGGAAAATAAAACCATAGATTGAACTATTTAAAGTATAATTTCATTAAAATCAAGTTTATAAGCTTCACTTCAGTTATGGTGAAGGTATAAAAACTGATTTATTCTTCTGACATGAGTAACTAGAAAGCCAGCTGAAATACATTAAACCAAGATTTTTCAATCTTGGACAGCAAGCAAAATACAGCAATAATTCCTAAGAGAAGGTAATAAAAAAGGTGAGTCCTTTGTTTACGCAACTTACTTCTTGAAAAGAATATCTATACCCAACCACAGAAAGGGATAACATCAGGACTGGGTAACATCAACTCTTGTTAAGTTGAGGGTGCAGAAAACAGAGTTCAAAGAGACCAAAGTGGCTAGAAATTCATCAATAAAACAAAAAAAAGTGTGTGGAGGAAGTGAATCCACATATTATAACGTGTTATGGTACAAGAAGTTTTATGTAACAAAGAATTACAAAGCACAAGAACAAATACAAATTACACAAAATTTCATGGACTAGTAACAAATTCATGATATTTATGCATCATAGAGGGCCAAGAACTCTTCATCAATTTAAATATGACTGAGAGTTAAAACATCCTCTCCTGGTGATCTGAGTGAGACTGCTCAGAAGTGTCCCATACCTGTCCTGCACAGATGGTTAAAGCCCAAAAACCACAGAAAAATGAGGGAAGTTATTCCATGCTCCTGGATTGGAGGAATCAATATTATTATAATAACCATATTCTCTCAAATCAGTCCACAGACTCAATGTAATCCCCACCAAAACACTAATGACATTTTTCATGGAAACATAAAAAATAATTTTCAAATTTGTCTGTAGCCATAAAAGATGCAGAACAACCAAAACTGAGCTGAGCAAAAACTACAAAACTTGAGGAATCACACCATCTGACTTCACATTATGCTACAGAGCTGTAGTAACCAAAAAACGTGATACTGGCATAAAAAACAGTCACACAGACCACCAATGGAATAGAATATAGAGCCCAGATAAATGCAATCTCTTTTTCTGTTTTTTGTTTTGTTTGGTTTGGTTTTGTTTTTTGCAGTTTCCCTGGAGCCAATCTCGAACCCGCCACCCCCAGTATACGGCCCCCGTGCCCCACTCCTTGAGTCTCAGACACTGCCCTAAATTCACATCTCTATAGAGAACTTACATGAGGCAATGTTGCCAAGAACATAGAGTAGGAAAAAGATAGTCTCTTCAAAAGTGGTACTGGGAAAACTGAATATTCTTTTCTTTTCTTTTTTTTTTTTTTGAGACAGAGTTTCACTATGTCACCCTCAGTGGAGTGCTGTGCTGTCATAGCTCACAGCAACCTCAAACCTCAAACTCTTCAGCTTAAGCCATTCACTTGCCTCAGCTTCCCAAGTACCTGGGGCTACCGGTCCACCACAATGCCCAGCTATTTTGTTGTTGTTACAGTTGTCATTGTTCTTTAGCCTGCCTGGGCAAGGCTCAAACCCACCAGCCTCCGTGCTTGTGGCCAGTGCCATAACCACTGTGCTATGGGCTCCGAGCCAAAATTGAATATTCTTATGTGGAAGAATAAAACTAGACCACTGTCTCACATCCATATACAAAAATCAAATCAAAATGGATTAAAAATTTAAATCTAAATCTGGCATGATGAAATGACTAAAAATATTAAGGAAATACTTCATGCCATGGTAGGCAACGATTTCTTGAGGAATAAATACTCCCAAACCACAAACAAGGTAAAATTTGACAAGTGAAATTACATCAAATTGAAAAGTTTCTACTTAGCAAAGGAAATAATTGGCAGAGGAAAGACATAACCCACAGAATGAGAGAAAATATTTGCAAACTAACTATCTGAAACAAGGGATAATAACGAGAATATATAAAGATCTCCAATAACTCAATAGGAAAAAGTCAAATAATCTGATTAAAAAGTGGGAAGGATCTGAATAGACTTTTCTCAAAAGAAGACAAGCAAATAGTGAGCACCTATATGAAAACGCTAACATCCTTACATATGGAGAAATGCAAATCAATACTACAATGTGATACCATGGCACCCCAGGTAAAATGGCTTTTATCATAAGGTGATACAGGACAAGTGGCATCCCAGCCAGTTTAGAGGAGCTAGTGGGGGGGGTGGGGAAGGAGCAGACCAGCTGCCTCGCCTTTGGGGTATTGGTGGGGTGGCAGCAAGCAGAGCGGCCAGCCCGCTGGAGGGTGTAGGGTGGGGGGGACCCTCAGGAGGCTCCAATAGCGGGAGGGGCCAGACACTGCTGAGGAAACACCAGCACTTTAACTTTCCCCCCCCCTTGCACTTAAGGCTGTACAATGAACCTCAGTGTCCTAGGCCTGGTTAATTTCATGTAAGTTTCCTAGGCCTGGGAATGAAAGGGATTGTAGCCATTCATTCACTTCCCTGATAAATGTAACTACAGAGGGTCCCAGACATGTTAAATGTAACTACCCAGCCCCACTAAATGTAGAGGGCCCCATGAGACTGTGTGTGTGTATATATATATATATATATATATATATATATATATATATATCCCTAGACAAAGAGCCCAGAGAGACAGACAGAGAAAAAGAAAGAGGAGCTTTTCTCTCCCAACTTGTCCAGACTTGGGTTTTCTCTCCTTGCAGGGAGCTCTGCCATTTCTGTATTCTTTTCTATAAATAAATCCTGTCTTACCACTGATCTGTGGTCCGTGCAGATTCTTTCTTGGAATGGAGACCAAGAGCCTACTGAAAAGGAAATTCTGGTATCAAAGACAGGCAATAATGAATGCTGGTGAGGATGGAGAGAAAGGGGAACCTGCACACTCTTGCTGGCAGTGTAAACTAATGCAACTGCCACAGAGAACAATATGATGATGAGCATTTTTTCATGTGTTTGTAGGCCATGTAGGCTTCTTCAGTGAAGTTTCTATTCAAGTCTCTTGCCCACATAGAAATGGGGTTATTTGTTCTTGTCTTATTCATTAGTTTGAGTTCTCTGTAGATTCTAGTTATCAGACCTTTGTCAGAAGCACAACCTGCAAAAATCTTCTCCTATTCTGAAAATTGTCTACTTACTTTACGTACTGTGCTCTTGGCTGTGCAGAAGCTTTTTAGTTAGATCAGGTCTCAGTAATATGTTTTTGTTGTTGCTTCAATTGCCTCGGGAGTCCTCCTCATAAAATATTCTCCCTTCTCCCAGGCCAATTTCTTCAAATGTTTTCCCTGCACTCTCGTGTAGTATTTTTATAGTTTCATGTCTTGTCTCTTTTTCTTTCTTTCTTTCTTTTTTTTTTTTTTTTTCAAAAAAAGGAATTTATTTCTTACAGTTACGGACTCTGAGAAGTCCAAGGTCAAGAAGCCACATATGGTCATGACTTTCTGGCTGGTGGGGACTTTCTGAGAGAGTCCTGAGTTGGCACAGTTGTCACATGGTGTAGTTTCATGTCTTAAGTTTAAATATTTTATCAGTGAGAATCAATTTTTGTTAATGGTGAAAGGTGGGGTTCCAGTTTCAGTCTTCTACAGGTCGCCAGCCAGTTCACCCAGCACCATTTGTTAAGCAGGGAGACTGTCCCCCACTGAATGTTTTTGTTAGGCTTATCAAAGACCAAATGACGATGAGTGGCTGGGTTTATCTCTTGGTTCTCTATTCTTTTCCATACATCTACCTCTCTGTTTTTGTGCCAGAATCATACTGTTTTGATCACTATAGATTTATAGTATAGCCTGAAGTCTGGTAATGTGATGCCTCCTGATTTGTTTTTATTTCTGAGTAATGTATTGGCTATTCAAGTTTTTTTTTTTTTTTTTTTTTTTCCCAAATCCATATGAAAAGAAGCACTATTTTTTTAAGCTCTTTAAAGTATGACTGTCAGGGTCCTGCCCCAGGAGCAAGATTCACTAAGACCTGTGGAAAACTGGCAGTTTCTGAAGAACTATAGAGTTAGAAATGATGGTAAAGAAAGAGACATGAGACATAGAGTAGAATTAAAGGGGGAAGCTCAGAGGTCCATTGTGCGTTTGTCAGCTTCTGGCAACGCCCAAATATTTGCTCCACTCTGCTTTTATTGAAGTCTATTTGCACAGAGAGTAAGATGAGGGAGGGAACAAAGACACCAGCAATTTCTCTGATTGAACATATCAGCTCCTATTGTTATTATTATTAACCTTAGGGGTAGCCTTGAGAAATCTGAAATCTGAGCCTTGCATTGGGAGAGCCTCCTGCGTGAGATCACACACACAGATTTCTAAACTCCCCTAGTTCACTGTTGAGTAAAACACTACTGGCATTAATCTCCTCTGAGGAATTGGTGGGAGGGAGAAATTTTCCTCCCATTACCACCCCAAAGGATCTTCCTCTGCCATAAGGGATGTAAGCTCTTATGCCCATACCTCAGGGCTTGAGCTACTCCCTCTATCTCTGCCCCAGAAAAATGCAAACCTTCACAATGGGTATCTGCTTTGCCTGTTTACTAGGCAGGAAATGACCCAGTTAATGTACTTGCTATGACATTGTCATAGCTTTTCTATGACCATTTTTCCTCAGAGTGCTCGCAGACCCAGCAGGGGTGTTTGTAAGCTGTATCCCAACAGACTAGAATTTCAGAAAAGGCAAGAAACTTGCTAGCAATGGCTAGCTTAAATATAAACTAGCTGACTTTTCCTTGTTCCAATAAACTCAGCTTACTTTTTAATTTTCCTCTTTTTCTGGAGGTGCTTTCCCTTGCCAAGAATGGGGTCGTTGGTCCCCATTCTCCCTGCATATGACAATGATATTTTAATAGGGATTGCATTAAATCTGTAGATTTATTTTAAAATTTAAATATATTTTATTTAAAATATATTAAAATAAATTATATTAAATATATATATAATTAATATATATATAAGATATATTAAAATAAATAAAATATATTAAAATAAAATATATTTTATTTAAAAATATCTGCAGATTGCTTTGGGTAGTTTAGACATTTTAACAATGTTGATTCTTCCCAGCCATGAGCATGGTATATTTTTCCATTTGTTAAATGAATTACTCAAGCTTGCTTTTCATCAAATCATGTTTAAAGTAGGCAATAAGAAATTTTTGTATGGAAAAAATATAAGATATGTTTTACTTATAGGCAAGTTAGTGAATAATAAAATTAATAAAGTACAAATTAATAAATTTATTTTAATAATTTATAATTTAACACAACACAAAGAGGCCTTCCTTTATTGTGCGCACTACATAGTATTACAAATAAATAGTGTCCCCTTTTCACCTACATATTATAATACTCCTTAAAATGTTGCTTTGGAGCACCTCCCATTGTAATAATAAGATTTTCAGGCTGAGGCCATCCTAGACATTCAACCCCAGTTGAAATGACCCATATATCCACCAAAAATTGGTTCAAAGTATTCCATAATAACACAGTTGTCTGGTCTACTCTAGTCTTGTTTGATTTCCAAAATGATTATTGTTTTAGATATTTGCATAACAAATAATACTCAGCATTACAATATCAAGACTGATAATAACAAAGTATTACAAGGTCTGACAATTAAGTTTACAACACAAAAGTTCTGCTTACCTCGCTGCTGAATATCACATGGTTACCCATGAAGTACTCTCCTTGGGAAGTTATGCACCACACCAGCGCCTAGGCTACCCTTCTAAGCATTTTGGAACTCTTTTTCTGGAATGACTATCAGAGCTTTTATTGTAAGAGGTATGACAATTAAGTTCATGAACTTGCCACTGTGTGCTTAGATTGGTCACAGTATGCAAAAAAATTGGTATGTCAGGGTCTCACAGCTATGCTCATGTCAGTGTGTGGCCGTGTCTTGCTGAATGGTATTCGTTATTGTTGTTGCATATTTGTTTGTGCCATATGACAACACTTGTAACTGTCATTCCAGAAAATTAGTTTTAAAAATTTTTTGAAGGGTGGACTAGGCACTGGAGTTAGTGAATAGCTTCTCAAGTGTAGTACTCCAAAAGTGACAGTAGTGATATTTGGCAATGAGATTTGTACCACTTTTTTCTAGGATGAGTTCAGGAACTTAATTTTTGGAATATATATGTTTGAAAAAATAACAATAAACTTAAAGATGTTTTATCACAATGTCATCTGGTTTCAAAGTCAGATCGCATTTGAATAAACACCAAGGCAAAAACCAAAAGTAATTAAAACCAAGAACATTTCTTACATTTATGTTTGAGTAATAGAAAAGGGAGAGGACTACATTGTTAGTGTTTTGTGGAATATTTTGAAATCATAGGAACTCATAAAATCCATCTTCTCTCTCAATGCTATTCACTTCTTTGCCTCTTTCTCCATATTTTGCTTCTCAGATATTCACCCTCCTTATCCAAAACCCCCTCAAACCTCCTTAAAGACTCTGACTACCCAAAAAATAGATATGGCTGGCAATAAGACACCTTTTGTTAGTAAATAATTCTATATATTTGGTTTTAAATTCTCAAGAAATCTTCACAAAACAATGCCATCTCTTATGACATTTTTATTTAAAAAATACTTCTTTTTGTCACAGACAGACAAGATAATTGGAACATGATTTATTTTATTTTGAGACTATTGGTGAGTTTCAATTTTAATACTTATATTTAATATTGCTTTAGATCAAGGATAGCAACTTGTAAAGTCATACAAAACAGTGAGAGTTTTTTCATTATTCTTTACCATCATCATGTCCTGGCCCTTTTTTAAAACTACTGGCATATTTTTGAATAGTCTATTAAAAATATATTTCTTACTTAACCATAATCATATGGATGATTATGGAATATGACAAGATGACCTTCACTGACATGAAGTTGATACTAACTTTTCCAGTGGCAAAATATTTTAAACTAATATACATATTATTAATGTTGAGTGCAAAGTCCTTGGCAGAATAATAATCAAAGCAAACACAGAAAAAATTGCCAGTTTCAAGTCATTGGCTAACTAAAGAATACAATCTATCCAATTTTACAGGTCTTTAAACTATGACAAAATAAGCTCTGATTATATATATAATATATGTGTGTATATACTATCATAATAAAAAGAATTGCAACTAAAATATTGTAATTTTCTAAATAAATATGTATTTATACAAACTATCTTAAACCTTACAAAAATACAGATAGAAGTAGGCACTGAATTTTCCACACTTTCAGGTGGAAAATCTTGGGCAGGATAGAAAATAAGAAATAGACCAGCAAAAATAATATTAAAAATATTAAAAGCACTTTAAAAAGTGCCCTTAGTTCAGACTTAGAAAATTGCTTTTCTTTTTCTAATGTCTCTTTGGTCTTTCTCATAATTTGTCAAGTATAAAATATAAATAGAGAAATAATCTACTATAAGGGCTTTCTGTGAAGATTAGATGAGATACAAAATTATCAGCACAGTATTTTAGTAGTCAATATAATAGATTTCCTTATTAGCATTATTGGTATTTTTTGTATAATTTTTGATAGAATATTTTTGGTCATTTTTTGAATTAAATAATCAAATAACTAATGTGACCTTAATTTTTAGGATGCGTAAATCAAGTCATGGGAAAATGTATTCAATTTTAGTGGCCTTTTATTAAATAGCCACGGTATCTTGTACTTTTTTGCCAACAGATCTGAGACAACCAATGCCAACTTATTCTTGTTTTTTTTTTTAGCATTTAGTCTTATGCTTAGCATTGGATGATTTCATTAATACTGGATCTCACTGTAAGGCAATCTCATATTACCCAAGGAAATAAGTCAATATATCAGTAAGAATTTTGGGGGGTGGGGGAGACTGGCTTTAAAAAAGTACAACAACAAAAGAATTTATTCTCTCTCGCTTCAAGGAGGTATGAAGGCAGATTTCCAGAATTAGAATAGTAGCTACTCTAACACAGTATCAGGGACATGGCCTCCTTCATTCTGTCTGTTTCATCATTATTAGTCTGTGCCTTCTATACAGAAGGTTAAATAGTGAAAAATGGAGGGGATGACTTCTATCCTGAAGGTCAAGTGGTCACCAATGAAGCAGGGAGAAAAGACGATGAAAAGGCCGAGGAGAATCTCCTCAGAGCTGACTCAGGAACCAACCCATCCCAGGGAGGCCTAGAAATCATTTCAAGGTATTTTTTCCCTTAACTATTTTCAATAGTCATCTGTCGTAGAAAGGAAGTTTGAAAAATGAAATAATTTCACTGAATACATTGACTACTCACATAAATTCATGGGTTTGTTGCTAAGAAAAACAAAACCCCAAAAATGAATAGTGGCCACCGGATGTTTTGCTTCTTTGTCAAAGCAAAGAAGAAATGTCAGAGAAGATATTTGCATAGAAGCAAAATGTGTACAGTATAGGCAGCTTTTCCATAAAAAGACTCATGAAACGGTTCTGCTCAAGAGAATTCCATAAAAATTTCAAAAGAGGCTTCTCACACTCTGCCTGCTTTAATTTATTTCTTTGGTGAGTTTAGCAACCTGTGGCATTTGGGAACAGAAGATGTGACATTGTGTATCTGTGAATCTGTAAATAAAGGTGGCAATGCAAGGAGTAATTATTTTAAAATTATGTAGTCAGCTAAAAATTTTACTTCTTTTTTTTATTAAATATTTATTTATTTATTTATTTATTGTGGAGAAGGGGCGGGGAAAGAAGGGGGGAAGAGGTGCATGACAGGGTCGGGCCAGTGGCATGGTACCACATTGGCTGTATCTAGGTAGAGGCAGTTTCAGGCCGGGCCTTGCTGAGTCGTTGCTACGCGGAAGTAGCTCGATGGATCTACTGCTAGTCAGGCTTGGGAAGTTGCACTAGGCCTCAGGCACATGGCAGGGCCCAACAATTCCCTCTTTTGTTTTTTGTATGGTGGAAAAACATAGCCCCTGTCTTAGGTTGCCTGCTCTTGCAGTTTCAGTCTTACCCGTCATG
>CAUYPK010093974.1:0-10305 GCA_963574355.1 Loris lydekkerianus
ATATACTATATATACTATATATACTATATATACTATATATACTATATATACTATATATACTATATATACTATATATACTATATATATATAGGCTATATATACTATACTATACTATATATACTATATATACTATATATACTATATATATATATATATAGGCTGCCAAAAATGTATGCAATTTTTTGTGTGTATCTTAAGAAAAGAAAAGAACACTGTATTAAAATTATAATCCTAAAGTCATGTTTGACATCTGCAATTACAGGAGATACAAGCTATGATATACAAGATAGTGTTATCAACATCTACTGAGAATTACAGTTAATACAATTTTTTTCCTTTCTTAATATGTGTATACTTTTTTGTCGCCCTCTGTATTTACAAAAACATATTTATGGCCCAATGTGATATTTGATTTCATCTCTATCCTTATGCAAATTTTTTAAAGAAAACGTTGAGTAAATTATTTAGAGACAATTAGTATTATGCAAGAGACATGAATAGCCTAAACATGTTTTAGCTCTTTTATTCAGATTTTACAAAGTATATTATATAGAGAAAGAAAAATCTCTGAATTTGTTTCAGTCCCAATTTTGTTGCTTAAGTTTATATCTTCTTAGATAATTTGGCAAATTTTTATATAAATGTTATAATAAGCTTCTTTCTTGCATGCTTCAAGGGGTTGTGATAAAGTTCAAATAAAATATGAATGTATAATGGAATATACCTTGTCTTTACTAGTATGAACTAGCCCAATAAACAGATAGTCTCCATTACCCCCTGTTAAATTCACCCTTCAGGTGACTTTGGCTTTCTGAATAGTTAGGAATAACAGGTTCCCTGTCAGAAAGCCCATGAATAAAAATTTCCCAAAACTATCATTGTTATTCACCACGGAAGAATTTTTTCTCAAATCTGTTATAACATTTATACTTTTATTTGAATTACATAACTCAGCTAAAGATTGCACAAACTGATGGAATATGAATGTGAATTAAAGAGATATGGGGTTTGGAAATTTGGAACTCTCTATTACAAATTTCAAACTGTGTTATCATGTTAATTTTGAATAATGAAACATAAAAATTAGAATAAAACTGTAAATATTGTTCTAGGATTTAACACAGTCAGACATATATCCTTATATTCTTGCTGGCTAAAAAATCCCCCATAGTCAGTGTTGTGTGAGCTGGTGCATTGTTCTGATGCAAGAGTCATGAGTTGTTGGCAAAAAGTTCAGGTCACTTCCATCTAACTTTTTTATTAGTCTTTTTAGCATCTCCAAATAGTAAACTTAATTAACTGTTTGTTGATTTCATACAAATTCATTATGAACTATCCCTCTGATATCAAAAAAGTTAGCAATATTGTTTTGGGTCTTGATTTGGACCTACAGAGGTTATTTGGTCATAAAAATTTGGCTGGTCATTACTGGCTGTCCTGACCTCTCTTCATCAGTGATACTTTCTCTCCCCTCAGATGGCTATTTAATCCATTTGTACATTGCCATTGTCTTCACATCATTATGTTCATAACCTTGGACTAACATATCCCTGATTTCACTTCCAGTCTTACCAAATTTAACAAGAAATGTATTGTTTGTTTGTATTTCAGCACCACCATTCTCATGATGGCACACAAAAACACCCAACCACAATAAATGCCACTCATCAAGACACTGCCACATGTTGACACAAACATCACTGCTATAGCAAGATTATATACAAAATCTTACCAAGTTGTTTGTACAGTGCTGACAATGTAAGCACATGATGCCAAGTTTGCAAATTTAATTATCAGAACTTGGTATATGTGTATTTACATATATACATATACTCATACACACAATTAGAGGGCTAGAAAATAGAATCTACAATGAAATCAAGCAAATCAGCAAGGAAAAAAAAAAAAACTCCATTAAAATGTGAACATAAAACATGAAGTTTTTCAAAAGAAGAAAGACAGGTCAATAAAAAAAAATGCTTAATGTCACTAATAATCAGGAAAATTCAAATCCAAATCACCGTAAGGTATCACCTTACTCTAATTCAAATGGCTTTCATTAGAAAGTCCACGAATCATGATGCAGAGAGAAATGAATGCTTATATGCTACTGATGGAACTGCAAATTAGTACAACCTCTATGTAAAAAAATAAAATATGGTGATTCCTCAAAGAACTTAAAGAAGACATCATTTGATCTAGGAATCCAACCACTGGGTATTTATCCAAAGGAAAAGGAGTCCTTTTATCAAAGAGAAACCTGCATTTGGATATTTACTGCAGCACAATTCACAATTGCAAAGATGTGTAATCAACCCAAGTGCCCATCAATTCATGGGTGGATTAACAAAATGTGAGATATGAATACAATGGAATATTGGTGACACATTAAAAAGAGGAATTAGTGCCTTTTCTACCAACTTGGGTGGCTGTAGAGACCATTATCCTAAGTAAAATATTAAAAGAATGGAAAAAACAAACACCACTCTCCTCTCTATTACATTGGGACTAACCAATGAGCACCATGTACACAAAGGGCAGGAGGGAAGGGAGAGTTGGAGATGAGTGAACCTACCTAACAGGTGCAATGAACACAATCTGTGGGGTAGCTGACTAATAGCCCTGGCTCAAGCACTATAAAAGTGATCCACATAACCACAAACATTTATACCCCTGTAATAATTTGAAAAAAAAAAAAAAATCTTCATAGATAAAATGTTAATAGTGTGAGCTACATTTAGATAACAACAATTAATACATAAAAATGTGATAGGCTTAGAAAGGAACTAGTTTGTTTGTAAACAGAAATAAGAAAGAATAGAGAATCAAGAAACTGAAATAATTAAAATTATTTCTAACCAAATCAAAAGTGTGACCTTTAAGAAATGTCTTCTAGAAAGGGACCAAATTCAACACACTTTTTGAAGATATACCATGCTATCTGAAAGATAAATCCAAAGACATGTATGAGGATTAAGTATCTTCAATAGGCAAATTGTCCTATAGAATATTTGTTTTTAACAAAAATACCTGAAGTCAAGTCTAGAGGCAGAAAGAAAGATGGGCAGGTGTGTAGAGACACAGGTAGAATTTCAACTCTAAAAATGTGGGTGAATTCTTTAGAACATACAATTACCTGAAATCATACATAGAAAACTCACAAGGCATTTGAGACTGCTGTCCTATTGAAAGGACTCACACCTTGGATTAAAAGAAACTGTAAGTATATCTGATCAAAAAATACAATTAATGTTCCACAAGTATCATACTGGTAATAAATGGAATGAGAAGTGTTCTCGGTCTCCATGGAGGGAATATTCCCCAATTACCTCCTCAGTTGTGGCCAAGGAAGATTATAGAAGAAGAAAGTCTTCCGAGAAAGTGGAGCTAAAACTGGGGAAAATATTTAATCGAGGATCTGCTTTTAAACATGAAAAAAGAAGCTTAAACCAGTACACCAACTAAACACAGGATAGGTAAAAGCAAAAATATTTGGGGCAAATATGGCTCAAAGGAGTAGGGCGCCAGCCCCATATGCTGGAGGTGGGGGGGATTGAAACCCAGCCCTGGCCAAAAACTGCAAAAAAAAGAAGTGAAAATATTTGTCTAGTAATATTTGTGAGTTGCACCACTGAATTCTATATGCAGTAGATCATACTGTTTTCACTTTCAAACCATTTATTTCAATGCTCCTTTTTTCATCATTGTATGTTTAATGCCCTTTTTAGTTTATTGATATCTAGGCTGAAAAGAGACAAATTCACACTTAAAGTGATCACCAAATTCTAGAAGTCCAGCCTAAGGATATAAATAGATGAGACTCTGAATGAGGTATAGCACCAGCGTGTATGTATTTTGTTTATAGGAAGAAAGCAGGTGTCTGTGGACAAGAGACCACAGAGCAAATTACTATTGAGAAAATAGCCACTTCCCTCCCTTCTCAGGAAGAATCTATTTTTCTGAAAGTATGATTTTCCACTTAACCAGGTAATTTGATTTGTCTAATGAATCATGTGTAGAAGTGGCATAAGCAGAGATTTTAAATGAAGCTTGCAATTTGGCTTGCTGTCTTTTGCTCCACTGGTCTTCAATAAAAAGAGCGTGCTCTGTCTAGCTTTGTTCCTTTAAGTCTGAACACACTTGAAAAAAGATCTGAATTCCTATCAACTGGAGCAAAGCCCAGCCAAACCCAGCCAAGCCCAGCTAAATCCCAGCCTGAAGCAAAGCTGCTCCTAGGGAACTGCAGACAGAAGGCAAGAAAAATAAACATTTTCAATATACACCACTGATTTTTAGGGTACTTTGTTACATAGCATTATTGTGCCAATAGCTGATTTAATAAGGCAAAGATTTCCTGTTCTCCAGGAAGTATTAATGGTAAAATTAGTATAACATCTGAAAATTCAAGATGGAACTCTTCGATAAATATTTATGTTGTTATGTCCTACTAACTTTAGTTAGGAATAGAGACTCGTTTTTGTGGGCATAACATTTCCCTTAATGAATACAAGGTGTGACAATTAAGTTCAGGAACTCATCCTAGAAAAAGTGCTGCATACCTCATTGTTGAATATCACCATAGTCACCTTCAAAGTACTATCCTTGAAAAGCACTGATGCCAGCCCCTAGTGTACTCTTCAAAGTCAGATTTAAGGTCCATTCCAGAAAAAGAGCTCCAAAATTGTTTTGAAGGGTGGACTAGGCACTGACATCAGTGAGTAGCTTGTCAAGGGGAGTGTTTTGAAGCTGACCATAGTGAACAATCAGCAGTGAGGCATGCAGTACTTTTTCTAGAATGAGTTCACAAACTTAAGTGTTCCGCCCATAAATACTCTGTTGACAATTATATTTTTTAAATTATTGTAATGAATTAATTTAATCATCATAACAATATTTTATTTATTTCATCTGTCTATTTTGTGCTGCTACAACAGTGGCACAAACTAAGTAATTTAGAACTTTTTTGGCTCCTTATTCCAGAAGCTGGGAAGTTCAAACTGAGAGTCCGTTGTCTGGTAGGGACCTTCTTGCTAAGTTATCCCATTGCAAGATAGACAAAGACATGATGAAAGAGTAGACAAAGACATGATGAAAGAGTAAGAAATCAAACACAGAGCTTCAAGTTCTTTTATATTTGGCATTTACACATTTATAAAAGTGAAGCTCTCATACCCTAAACACCTCTCATTAGGTCTCATTTTCCAAGACAGTTACTTTAGGAATTAAATTTCATACACCCTCTTTTTGGGGGACACTTTTAAGCCATAGCATCATCTAAGAAGTTACAGCAGTGTAGTAATTACATGGTAGTTGATAACGTGTCTGTGGGTCACAGTAAAGTTAAACTGAGCATGTGTTTAGCACCGCCTATTTATGATACAGTAGCATAGATCCTACAATTTAACAGGGCACTAGAACAGATGGAGATGGTGGAATAATTATTTTTAGAATTGTCTTTCAGTGTTCACTTTTGGAAATACTAAATAAGGTCATAACTTCTATTTTTAAGGTAAAAAGCTAAATAGAATTTATTTGTTTCCTTTCTTATGTAAATAAGTCCCAATTTATTTCATGCAAAATATTCACACTTATATCCTATATAAACTTGGCCCCGGCTGCATTTATATCTGATGTAAGTTGAAGTGGTACTACCGAATTGGGGGTTCCTACCTTAATTAACATTGGCCGAGGAACTTGATGGAAATGTACCTATGATGCTGGTAGATTATCAGTGGGTTAAACAGAATTGTGTTAGCACAAGTGTTGGCTCTGAAGGTTTTAGCATACATCATACATCCCTTTGTTTATTTCATATAAAATAGAGACTTCTTATTCTTATATGCAATGTGAATAAAGGGATCTTCTATAATGTTGCTACTCTTGCTGTTAAAACACTTTTGTTTCAAGTAAAAACAATGTTCCTGTACTTTAAACTTTAATTAAAATCTGAAGTTTTTCCTTTATATTTGGATCTATAATCTTAAGTCCTTAACATGAAGAAATCTCAAAGCCTTAATTAGCATAAGAGAAAGTAATGGCTGACACTACCCTCCAGTATAGATGGAGCTAAATTGCACCTGGGAAGAACTAAATAGTATGCTTTCTATCTGGTTTTGCACACCTAAACATTTACATCATACAATATTGTTTTACTGGCATAAGGAAATATTAAGTCTTTTGGAAGGGAACAAAACCATCAGACTTGTATATTGGAAAATATATCTTATAACAAAGTGAATGATACATTTGTAGATAAAAACTGGACACAAAGGGACCAGGTAGGGCCATATAAACACAGTTGAAGAAGTCTTAGCGGAACCTACAATATAAATATTTAATAATATAAATGGTGTTATTTGTTTCATTCGAAAGAACTTTTCATAGGAGTAGAAGAGAGGAATGGGGGACAGAAATACAGATGATATCGGATTCTCAGGAGATTTAATTTAAGAGCAAGATGAACTAGGGATGTGGATGCAAAAGAAACATTCTGAAAAAAACATTTGCATATTTATTAAACATCTAAAATACAAGTTAACTTTATTGTCAAAAATTATGCAAGCATGCATTTAGAATTATTTCACTGATGTTCATCGTGCATTCAAAAGTGTTCAATCCACCCATATATTCTGTAAATGTGAGTTTAATAATAATATTATAATTTATTATTGATGTGAAGAATTCATATGCTAATTATCTTGAATAACATCTTAAAACATATACACTAAAGAACTTTCACAGTTCTGATTTTATATCTCAATTATATACATATTTTTCCAAATTAAATGATTAAATTACAAAATACATTTTCCGTTAAAAAATATGACTTTTAGATAATTCCTGACATATTAGTACCCATTATATTTCATTTTGTTTAACTTGAATACTCTTGAATTAAATCCATTTCAAGGACCAACATGAAGTTGTGGAGAAAAGAGAAACTTGGTACATTGTTGGTGGGAATGTCGATAGGAATGGCCATTATTGAAACCAGTAGACAAGTTCCTAGAGACTGAGAATACCCTAAAGAGAAGAATGACCACCTAGTAAAGGCATCTTCCTTCCTAGGAACACTACTCACAATATCCAAGATGGAGAAATGATTTAAGTGCCCAAGAATGAGCAAATATGGGGAGTGTGTGTGTGTAATGAAATATTATTCACTCTTAAAAAAAGAAGATACTGTCATTTACTGCAATATGGATGGACCAGGAGGACATTAGCTAAGTGAAATAAGCCAGATACAAGAGGAAAAAATTCACAATATCTAGTGGACATGTGGAATTTTCCACAAGAGCTCGGGTTTACAGCCATAGATAATAAAACGGTAGTTACTGACAGTGGCGCAAGTGACACGGGAGAGGAAATAGGAGATATGGCTCAAAGGATACAAAATAACATAAATATAGGCAAAAATATCAGGTTTAGACTCTAAACAAGCTAGAGATGTAAGGTAAAACGTGAACTAAAGTTAATAAAATGGCATTGCAGTTTTATTAAAATGTAGGATTTTTGCTAAATAACTAGATTTAAGCTACATTAGTCATAAAATCATAACTATGCGAGTAGATATGTTAATATGCTTCACCATAGTAACCATTTTACTATCTAATATATGTATCCCATAACGTCAGATATACAAAACAAAATTTATTTTGTAAAAAAAGAAGAAAGACTAAGTTAAGAGGTACAATAATTTTCATTTTTATTTATGACTGTGCAAAAGTTCTTTCACCAATAGCTGAAAACTTTCAGTAAATAACAGTAAACTGCATTGGCTAGTTTTTATATGCATTGACATTTGCTGTTGTTGATTGTGTTTGGATTCAGTCTGATTAATTTTTACCTGATAAGTCTTCTTTGTCTATTTGGTATGCATTTCAGATGAAAATAATCTACTTGTTGTTTTATATGATCCTAGTATTTATCTGATTATTGTTAATCGTCTGAAAAAAAATCTTAATAAAACAAAACCTACATAGTAAGAATAATTGTGCTTAAAAGGAAGGTAGGTATTCAAGAGAGATGAGATAGATAGATAAAGCTATTTCAGGGTGATAAGATCACAAAGATCTGTTTCTTACTTCACATCAGCAAATGATTAGTAGACCTAAATTTATTAAGCTTTAATGAAAAATTTGGAATATATCTACTGACTCATTTGTGAATCTAAATGCCAATGTATTTTCAATAGTCAGAATAATAGTACTTGTTAATGAAATTATGCTCGTCCAATTGTAAAGGGAATTCTATTTTCAGAGACTATTGAAATATTGAACTAAACACTGGACCAACACCAAGTGCCAATTATTACTTAATTTTATGTATGAAGAAACTATGTGACTTTCTGAGATCACAGTAAATGTCTGAGCCCAGACTTTTTACCTTTAAACTTTCACTTATATACTCCCTTACATGTATGGACATTGTATTCTTTAGCAATTAAATATCCATGTCCTCCAGTTACGCTGTTACATTAGTGTAACCCAATTATAATGGTAAGTCTAAAATTTTACCATATAGTAACATTGTAAAATATTTGGTCTCATACATATTGATTCCAAACTAACTCTTATACAACTTTTTGATATGGTCATTTTTGATGTAAGTAACATTTCAATTATTTCAGGTTATAGATTTTAATCATATTTCTAAATCCTTTCTGAGACTACATCCTCTTCCCATTGATTGAATTCCAAAAATAGCCTATTAATTACAGATACTAAGGCTGTTATTATTTCTTATTTTCCTGAATAAAGAGCTAGGTAATTCAACATCTCTTCTTCATAGTTTATATTCTCATTCTTCATTTTAAGGAAATCATGCAAAAATTTCCCTTCTAGTACACCCAGTCAATTATAACTCACAAAATATATATTTTTTTTCCCTGTGAACGAATATATCCTTTTTAACTTTCTATTTCCTGGCATTTATTTCTTGCATTTTTTTCTGAGGAAGATCTCTATGTCTCTCCTTCTCTCTCTGTCTCTCTCTGATTTTCTTCAACTCTTTTCAACACAAAGACCAATAGGTCAGCTAGCAATCATCCCATATAAATAATATGAAAACTGGCAAACTGGTTGTTCACTCTTAAAAGGGATGAATTATTTCTACCCTTATCAGAAAACAACCCTTCATTTTTGCTGCTATCTTGCCAACTTCAAAATTTGACCTTGAAGATTACATGTTCCCCTGCATTTTATTGTCAAATTCTATCTTTCTCAGCCATCTTTATCAATATTTAACAACAATTTAATATTTTCTAACTTAAAAATGAAAGCTCATTCATTCACAAATATTGATAACACTCTATAATCTTCCCCACCTTGGTCTCTTCCCTCAGTGGTTGACAAGTATGCCCTACATCAAAAAAGTCTCTTGACCTTCGGTTTCCAAAGAAGAGTCCAGAAGGAAATAGAGGAGTTTTGTTACTGGAGATTTCTGCTCTTTCTATTCATTTGTGAATTATCTTAATTTTTGAATGTCATGTGTTCCTTGATTAGTCATTGAAGAAGTAATGGAGATGTGTAAAGTATCAGGACCTACAAAGTGGAAAATCTGGGAGCAGGTTTGCTTACATCTTATGAATTACTGGACTTACTCCTCTTCAGGGTAAATGGGAAATGAGTAACCCATGGCAATTGATGACAGCACACTAGGTTGAATTATTATAATTTGTGGCATAGGAAGTATCCAGGATGGAAGAGAAAACACTGACGGGCAAATGCCATGGTGCTTATCTGTTAGGAACACAGTAATGGTAAATTCTCATTTCCTGCAGGCAATGGAATGAGTCCTTGGCTCACTGAATCTTAGATGACAAATCTGTATTCCCTGAATCTATGGAAAAACTCAGTTGAATTAAAAAAAAAAATTAAAAAAAAAAAGAAAAGAAAAAAGAAAGAGACCTGATTAATATATTTCATTGACTTTGGTTATCTCCCCCCTCCTTTTAATATAGATCTAATTATGTCCCTTTCTGCTTCAAAATCTTTCCAAGTTTGTCATTGCAATTAGAATACAGTTCAAACTTCTTCCCAGGGTTTTCACCTCAACTCGGGCCCTCCATCACCTCAGATGGATGCAGCACCTTTCTTTCTTTCCTTTTTTTTTTTTTTTTTTTTTTTTTTTTTTTTTGAATTTATTTATTTTTTTATTGTGGAAAAGGGGCAGGGAAAGAAGGCGGGGGAAGAGGTGAGTGACAGGGTCGGGCCAGTGACATGGTACCACATTGGCTGTATCTAGGTAGAGGCAGTTTCAGGCCGGGCCTTGCTGAGTCGTTGCTACGTGGAAGTAGCTCGATGG
>CAUYPK010093975.1:0-41648 GCA_963574355.1 Loris lydekkerianus
CGGAGGCTGGAGGGTTCAAACCCAGCCTTGGCCAGCTGAACAACAATGACAACTGCAACAAAAAATAGCCAGGCTTTGTAGGGGGCGCCTATAGTCCCAGCTACTTGGGAGGCTGAGGCAAGAGAATTGCTTAAGCCCAAGAGTTTGAGGTTGCTGTGAACTATAATGCCATGGCACTCTACCAAGGGCAACAAAGTGAGACTCATCTCAAAAAAAAAAAAAAGAGGGCGGCACCTGTGGCTCAAAGGAGTAGGGCGCCGGCCCCATATGCTGGAGGTGGTGGGTCCAAACCCAGCCCCAGCCAAAAACCACAAAAATAAATATAAATAAATAAATAAATAAATAAATCACTGACAATATTAAGAAAAAAAAAAAAGAAAGAAAAAAGAAAAGAAAAAACAAAACAAAAAGAAATGTACACAAGAATGAGTGAGGGAGAAACAGGGACAGAAAGAGAGCTACTAACCCAGAGATGAGAGACATAGGAAGTTAGATACAGAAGGAGATGACAAAAAAGAGTGGGAATCACAGGTCTAAAACAGATGTAGAAACGGAGTCAGGCAGGCTCCATCCTGTCCAGGGGCCCAGTCTATGTAGGAGGGGGAAGGAGATGTCTATATCCTTAGCTGAAAAGCTGGACCTAAAAAAATGTGAGATTGTGTTGCCAACAGATGTGGGGCAATAGAGTGGTAATACATGAAAGGGTGACTAGAGGGTCTGCCCTTGACTTACCTTGCCACCTTCTCATCATAAAGAGCTTTTGGTCAAACCCTCTGTCTCCTCAGCACCATTATCTCATCCCACCAGCCCATTCTTCAGACAGGGAAAACTGAGGACACCTTCTGCAGCCTGGCCCAGGGTCCCAATGAGCACCCCAACCCCACAAATTAGCCATCTGGAGCTCCTTCTTCTGCTGGATTATCAATGTCCAAAAACCCCTGATTCTAGCCAGGGGGCAAGCCAATTGGTCAGAATCTCATGTCCCACTCTTGCTGAACAATTTTAAGGTCTATTTCTTTCCCAATGTAAAGATTGGAACAAGAAAGGCATGGGGTAGAAATCTGACTCCACCTCCTTGCACAAGGCTGACCTCTTCAGCATGCTGACCTCTTATGGCTTAATGTTGCTTGTGCTCCCATTGTAACAAGTGGTTCGCCACCTCAAAACAATATCCTAAGCCAACTTGCCCCCTCTCACTGAGTAAAATTTCTCCTTTGACCCCTCCAACTCTCAGATACTGAAAGAAAAGACTTCTGTGGACCATGTTCTCAAGGTCCTCTGGCTTGGACCTGACATACTTGTTTCTATCCTTCCCCACCCACTTCTTGACATATCTTCTTGACCCTCTCTACAGAGTTAAGCCAAGTGGTATCCTCTGAGATTGAGTGGTCAGCAACTTTGAGTCAAGGGCTTGGGATGGTCAAATCCATGAGAGTTGATCTGAGGAGTTACGTTTTAGGGCTGATAAACAGTAAACACTCAGTAAATATTAGCCATTATTGTCATCATCATCATTATTACTCTCAAGTTTCTCAAGGAAAACTCCTATTTACCCTTCAAAACCCCATTTAGTTTCATTGCCCATCTTGCACAGATTGAGCTCTCAAAATCAGAAAGCTATGATTTTTGTGATCATTTGATGAGTTCCCAAATTGAGGCCCTTCAAGCAGCCAGGCGACCCATGAGGTCCCTCAGCATCCAGCTCTGTTCTTTCTCTTCCTGACCAGTTCCTAGACATGGGCTTTAAGCCCTGCCAGTCCGGCTGAGGAGAGTGCAGACGCAGGCAGTGTCAATTCGAATCCATCGCCAGCCCACACGGCCCTGGGCATCAGTGGTCAACGCCCGTACGTAGGACTGCTTGGCCTTGCACTCAGATACCCAGTGTCTTCGGTCCACACCCCGGCAACCCCCGCCACCCCCACCAGGGCCATCTTCCCCAGTGCCATCAGCCTTGCAGCGGGTCTCAAAGAAGTACTGGCGGAGGGGACTGCCACCAGCTGCAGGCACCTCACCCAGAACCTCCACCTCACGCCCACGCAAGTCCACAGCTGTCCTCCGATCTGTCACCCAGCCACTGACTGCATCGCACACAGCCAGTTCACCCCGGCGACTTGCTGGTGCTGTCTCGCTCACCCCACGTCGACTACGGTTGGCTGGGACGCTTGCTGGCTCTCCAAAGGCCCCAGCCTCCAGCAGGAAGAGCAGAGGGGGCCCAGCAGGGGCACCCCTGGACAGGGCTACTCGGGGGGACAGGAGGTCCCACTCAGGTGCTAGAAAAGGGGGCAGTGGTGAAGGTGGGGGGTGAGACTCCATTGGAACACTGGGGAGGAGGAAAAGGAGGAGGATGGGGAGGGAGAATGAGGGGAGGAAGAGCATCTCTCGAAGAACCTGGAGACAGAGAAGGAGGTCCAGGTTAGAGAAGAGGGTAAAAATTTAAGAGGAGACAGAATTTGGGAACACCCAGCCTGGTGCCAGAACTGTGCTGGGGAAAAGCCCTTCTTCTAGACTTAAATAATACCCTATACTCTAAGACTTAAATAATGTCCAACTTCTAGATTATAATAATTATTCAACTACTATGACTTAATAGCCATCAAAGAGGAAATATGTGAGGCTCAGAGATGTCAATGGCCTGGACCAGCGTACATAGCCAGCAAGTGCAGAGAACCTGTCTAGGTAACTCCACCTGCCATCCTGCCTCTACAACCAGAGGAACCCTATGAGGACATTCTAAAAAAACTTTTAAGAGATGTGGTCTTTATATAGCCCAGGCTGGCCTTGCATTCCTAGGCTCAGGCAATCCTGCCTCAGCCTCCCAAGTAGCTAGGACCACAGGTGTGTGCCACCATACCCACCAACCTTTCAAATTTTTGAGAAAGGCCATGATTTGGAATTTTAGGGAAATGTAAATTCAGCTCACAACTGCCACTAGCAAGGCAAGACACTTCCCCTCGCTGGCCAGGTTTCATTTTCCCTGTGTGTGAAATTAACCTGGGCCTGGGAGAGGGTGGTGGGGATATAGATACTATAGTTTGTCTACAACATTTTGGAAGGCTGTGGTTCTGGAAAAGGGAAGCATGGAGAGGACTGGGAAGCAACTAGTGGTTATCTGACCTGTCAGCACCTCCTCCACCTCCCAGCTCCCCGGCTGGGGGCCCCCAGGCTCTGGGGGACCCTTGTGGAGGACACAGGTGGCTCCCTCCTTCCTGACATCTCAAGAGAGGGAGGGGGCAACCACCTAGGGGAAGAAGAGAAAGAGCAGGTTATATAGGCAGTGGGGGAGGGGGCCTGAATCCCAGAACCCCCCTTTACCAGAGTTCCTCTGAAAACGTAGGGTACCAAGAGTCAAGGCTCCGCCTCTTCCCAGAGGCCCCCTTTTTGCCCAGGTGATAGCTCCCTGCTGGGATGGGAAGCAGATGGGGGGGTGGAGACGGGAGGGAAGAGGCAGTGGATGAAGGAAGCTGGGAAAAATTACATCCCCTCTGGCCCATTCATCTCCCAGGCGGGGTGGGGACAGAACTGGCCTGGACACCCGGGCCCCTGAGGGCCCACACTCAAGAAGCCTTAGGTCCCCAAAGCTGTTTGCTGGAATGTTCCCACTCCGCAGGACAGGCCAGGGCCCGCCCAAGACTTAGACTGCACATACCTGGAGCGACTGCCTGCCCTGGCTCAGAGATGGGGAATGAGAAGAGTGGGAGTAAAGAGGAGCGCAGGTTGACCAAACTAAGACCAGGAGCGACAGTCCCCAGTTGCCTTTTCCCTCAGACCCAGGAGTCCTGGCCCCCAGCGCCTTCTTGCCTCAGACTCAGGGGTCCCAGCTCCCGGTGTCTCCTCCCCTGATATTCAGAAATGCGGACTCCCAGGCCCTCGTTTCCCCAGATTTGGGCTGAGGATCCAGACTCCTGAGACCCCTTTGGGGGGAATCGGCTGCTTATCTGGGACATTTCCCTCCTGCCTCAGTTTCCTCCTCCAAGCCCCGCCCCTATCGGCCCCGCCCCCTCCCTCCCTACCCGGGGGCAGGGCGACTGGGACGCCGGAATCCCGAGGGTGGAGGCGCTGCGCGGAAGCTCTTACCTGGGGCGCCCTCCTCGGCTCCCCCGGCTGTACTTAGCGCCGCGGCAGCTTCTCCTCCCGGTGGCTGGCTGCAGGGACGCCGCTGGCCCGCCGGCTCCTAGCTGTTCGCGCTCAGGAGGGCCCGGGTCGGGGGCGGGGCGGCGCCCTACGGCGGAGGAGGGGCCGGGGGATCCCGCCTTGCCCAAGCGTGCGGAGACCTCCGTAGCCCGGCTGGGCCTGTTCCGCCCGGCCCGCCTCAGAGTCAGGAGTCCATGCCCCAGTGCCTTCTCCCCAGACCCAGGAGTCCGGGCCCACAGACCCTCCCCCCCGCAAATCTAGGAGTCCAGGCCCTCCTTCTCAGACCTAGGGGTCCAGGTCCCAAGCCTCCTCCTCTCTCAAACCCAGGGGTCCGGGTCCCCCAGGTCCATACTCCCTTGGACCCAGGGGTCCGGGCCCCCGGGCACTTCTTCCTTTTCAGTCTTATAGTCTGAGCGCGCAGCCCCTAGAGCCCTCCTTTCTCAGTCTTAGGAGTCTGAATTTGAGATTCTTTTGCGGTATTTGCCAATTCCGTGTCAATCCTGGGGCAGATTCCCACCCTCTGCTCTCATCTCCACTTCCCAGGAGCTCCACGCCAGACATTAACCAGCTGGGCTTGGGCAGCAGTGATAAGGCCCGAGGCCCAGGGAAGACAGTGGATGTGTGGGGTTCTCCCACATTATACTCTCCCTTGGAATTTCCTGAGTGGGGACTAGGGAAAGGGTCTTGTCCTGAGCTCAGATAAGAGACATTAGAGGTAACATAGGACTCAGACATAGACAAATAAATGTTTTAAGAACAGAATGACTTGCTTAGAGAAACAGTGAATAGTTAACAGATAAGGGAGAGACAGGAGAAGGCGCAGAAACACAGAAAAGGGGAGAGAGATGGAGAGAAAGAGGGGACAAAAACCTAGGAAAGAAGGGGGCAGAACCCAGAGGAAAAAGACAGATATCAAGACGGAGGGTAGACACCCCAAGAGAAGGGGATGACAGAGGCCCAGAGAGAGATCCTAAGAGAGACATGAGATGGGAGCCGGAGGGTCCAGGGACAGTCCTATGGGCAATAGGGGCCCTGATTCGATCACATCTCTGAGACTCAGCTCCCCTCCCCCTGAGCTATTTTCAGAAAGAAAATTGACACCTCCTTGGGGGGGGGGGTCATCTCAAATCCCTCCCTTAGCCTAAATATAGCATGGCAAGGTGGCAGGAAGGGTGTCCCCGGATTAGGGTGTTCCCCTTTCCTCCCCATCCCAGCCAAGGCAACACAGAAGGTGGTTCCAGTTGTTTACTGGGGGTGGGGAAGGGCCACTTGTCAGACTTTGGGTGTCCATTCAGGTCACCTCTCTGACTTCATCACACTTCTCCTGCCCCCATCCCTAAACACCCAGCAGGTCCCACCCCTTACAAGGAAGACTCTGTGTAACCCTTAGTCCCTGGTGGAGTAGTAGCAGTGGTTTTCAAATAAAAGTAAATGGGAAACAATCTGTCCCTTTCTCTGGGTCTCTGTCTCCCTGTTTGGGTCTCTACCACCCTCTATTTGGGTCCCATTCTCACTCTCTCTGGTTTTCTTCACCTCTTCTGGGTTTCTCTATCCCCACGCCAGACCTCTGCCCTTTTCTCTCTTGACCTTGGGTTTCCTGCTTTTACTTTATTTATTTATTTATTTATTTATTTTGAGACAGAGTCTCAAGCTGTCGCCTTGGGTAGAGTGCCATGGTGTCACATCTCACAGCAACCTCAAACTTTTGGGCTTAAGTGATTCTCCTGCCTCAGCCTCCCAAGTAGCTGGGACTACAGACACCTGCCACAAATAGCCCAGCTATTTTTTTGGTTGCAGTAGTCATTGCTGTTTAGTAGACTCCAAGTGGACTCAAACCCGCCAGCCTTAGTGTATGTGGCCAGCGCCCTATTGACTGAGCTACAGGTGCCATCCTGCTTTTGCTTTAGATCTCTGTTCTCTCTCCAGGTCTTAGTTCCTCTCCACTCTTGTCCTCCTCCTTGAGACTCTGTGCTGGGGTCCTCCAAGATTCTCCCTTGTTTCTTGTCACTGTGAGGAGATCTGTGTTTCTGTCCCTAAATGTGGCTTTCTCTATTTCAGAGAGAAGTGACTACCTAAATGTTACATTTTTTTTTTTTTTGAGACAGAGCCTCAAGCTGTCACCCTGGGTAGAGTGCTATGGCATCACAGCTCACAGCAACCTCCAACTCCTGGGCTCAAGCAGGTCTCCTGCCTCCACCTCCCAACCAGCTGGGACTACAGGCGCCTGCCATAACGCCCAGCTATTTCTTGGTTGCAGCAGTCGTTGTTGTTTGGCAGGCCTGGGCTGGATTGGAACCCACCAGCTCAGGTGTATGTGGCTGGTGCCTTAGCCGCTTGAGCCACAGGCGCCGAGCCGGTTATATTAATTTTAACTGTTATCAAACTCTTCCCACAATCTGTACCTCTTCTCCATTTCAGAGAGAAGTGACTACCTAAAGATTACATTATTTTTAACTGTTATCAGACTCTTCCCACAATCTGTACCTCTTCTCTCTAGTTGTATAAAAATGGGCTTAGGGTGGCGCCTGTGGCTCAAAGAGTAGGACGCTGGCCCCATATACCGGAGGTAGTGGGTTCATAAGCCAGCCCAGCCAAAAACTGCAAAAAATAAAAATAAAAATAAAAATAAATAAAAAGTAAAAACCCCTTAGATTAAACCAGGGGTTTCCAAACTGAATTCCTTAGATGCATTCTGAGTCATGGATAGGGACTCAACCGGAGGCACGTTCTCCTTCAGCCAGTTCCCCTCTGATGCTTTACACTGGTACCTCTAAGAAAGATTTTATTTCGCAAAAAAAAACAACAAACCAAAAAGTCCCCCCAATCCCCCAAGGGTTTATAGTTAAAAATAATAATAACAACACTCTGTAAACCTCTGGATGGGTTTTAATAAATTAATACAAGTACTTTGAATGATGCCTGGCACATAGGAAGCCCTATATGTGTGCTGATGATAACCATCTTCCTCCTTCTCTTAATGCCCTTTAAGCTCTGAAAGACCTCTGAAAATTTTTGGCTCCATGACCTGGGTAACATGCTCCCCTCTGAGCCCTAGTCTCCTCATGTGTAGGCAATGAGGCTTCTGGACTTGGAAGGTCCCTTGTGCAACAGGAAGCTGAAGGGGACATGTGGAGCAGGCAGCCTGTCACAGAAGTGGCCCCCAGGGATGTGCTGTGTGACCTTGGGAGGCCACTCCCCTCCTAACAGTCAGGTTTCTCCCCTGGAAAAAAAGAGTGAGGCCTTCAGCCTGTCTGACAGCCTTCCTGAGCTGTGAGGAGGAGGGGTGAACAGCCTGATTTAGGAACTCTATGATTACGTGGAATAGAGACTGTGTCTTTCGCAGGTTCAGGTCACTGACTATTTCTTTTTAGTTTTTTTTTTTTTTTTTTTTTTTTTTTTTTCTTTTAGAGACAGGATCTCACTTTGTCACCTATGAGGAGTACAGTGGCCTCATCATAGCTCACTGTAACCTCAAATTCCTAGGCTCAATGATCCTCCTGCTTCAGCCTCCTGAGTAGCTGGGATTATAGACATGTACCACCCAACCTGGCTAATTTTTCTTATTTGGGGTAGAAATGAGGTATTGCTATGTTGCCCAGGCTGGTCTTGAACTCCTAGCCTCAAGTGATCCTCTCACCTTAGCCTCTCAAAGTACTGGGATTATAGACATGAGCCACTCTGCCCAGCTGGTACTGACTTTATCTGCCTTTTTCTTTTTTGGTTCCCTTTCTCTGATACTCTATGTTCTGTCTCAAACCCAGGGTATTCTCTCTGGCTGCCTAATACTGATCTTTGGGTTTCTACCCCTCATTCTTGTTTTTTTCCTCCTGTCACTCTGGATTTCTGTCCCCCCTCTCTCAAGGTCTGTCTCCCATCCAAGTCTTTCCTTTCCCCTAAGTCTCTGTTCTTCTCTCTTAAGAGTCTTTGTCTCTTCTTCTCTGGGTTTCTATCTCTTCCTCTCTCTGGGTCTCTATCCTTCCCCTGGTCTTTGTCCCCCACCCTTTGGTTTCTTTCCCTCCATCATGTGTGGACAGAGCACAGTTTTCTCCCCCTTCCCCCTTCCCTTTCCTTTGTGGCTCTGACCTCCATGTCTGGGAGTCAAACTGTAGGGGAGGATGGGGTAGGAGGATTAGATGCCACAACAAAGTGGATGTGGGGCATACAGAAGGAGAGTCTATTTCTTTCTAGTTCACCCCAATCCCTCTAGACGAACATTTGAACCTGTAGATACAGAATCCAGCTGCCCTCATCCCCCCTACAGTGAGTAACATCAGGGAAGCCAGCTTGGTACATCTCCCAGAGTCTATACCATCACACACTTGCTCCCTGATCCATAATTCTTGCTTCTTCCTTGGGTCCTGGTGCTATTACTAAATGCAAAACAACCCAACATGGCTCTATAGAACTCATTTATACAGTCCAACTTAATCTCATGTTACTACAGGACACACAATGACACAACTCAATATAACTCGACTCAGCATGACCCTATGAGACTCAGACAGTCATATGAACCAACTCAACTGGCCTTACAAGACTTATGTAGTTATATAACTCAATATGGCTCAACTCAGTATGGCCCTGAAAAGCTTACAACCACAAAATTCTAGACAACTCAACCCAACAGAACCTTATAAGACTCATTTGATCATCCATTCCAACCCAAACCCAATGGGACCTAGAAAGCTCAAATTCTATCCAGTGACTATTCACATTTCTACATGACTCACAAATTCACAGAACCTCAAATAACAGGGCCCCAGAAGAATCACAAAGCTCTACAATTTTGAATATGTCTCCATGAAACTCAACACCATGCATGACCGCACAATCGATCTCAACAATGCTATGGAGGATCATCTAACGTGACCCACCATGGCCCTAGGGGACTCAAAAAACCACAGAATCCTGTACAATGCAGTTGAAGAAGACTCACCGGGACTCACAGCCCAACCCAACCTAATACCAGCCAAGGAAACTCACAAAATGATATGACCAAACCTATTTCAACACTACCCCCAAAGCCCCCATGAACTTTGCACAGCTCAATGCAAGATGAACCAATGGAGTCCTCAATGCAACCCACTGCCACTTGCTGATACACAAGGAGGTACCCACAGGAGCTACCAAACCACACAACTCAAGACCCAGCAAGACTCAGTGTTCCCCAGTTTGTTACCACATAACCTAGTTCTTCCTAAATGCATTTCCCTCCCCCTGGCCTGGCCCTCCACCCTACCTTCCTCCTTTCCTCCAAGGAGGTATGAGGTTCTGCAGACCTCAACTGTCCCTCACACTTCAGTGACCAGGTGTTTTGCAGGGGGGGCCCAGAGTGGAGGTGGTAGTTCAGGCATCTCTCCATCCACCAATCCCCCATTGGCTTTGCCCTCCAGTGTGCCACAGGGCTGCGTGTCCACATGACTGAACATCCCAGCCTCTTCGCCCTCTGTTTCCCGGTGGTAAAAGTAGCTGAAGTTGGAGACAATGACAGGCACTGGCAGGGAAATGGTCAGCACACCAGCGATGGCACACAGAGAGCCCACTATCTTGCCACCCACAGTGACAGGTGCCATGTCTCCATAGCCAACTGTAGTCATGGTGACCACTGCCCACCAGAAGGACTCGGGGATGCTGGTGAAATGAGAGTCCACTCGGTCAACTTCAGCAAAGTAGACTGCACTGGAAAAGAGAACCACACCAATGAAGAGGAAGAAGATGAGGAGGCCCAGCTCACGCATGGAGGCCCGAAGTGTCTGGCCCAAGATCTGTAGGCCTTTTGAGTGCCGGGACAGCTTGAAGATGCGGAAGACACGCACCAATCTGATGACCCGCAGGATGGCTAGTGACATGGCCGGCTGGCCCACCCCTCGCTGCCGGGCCAACTCGGTGCCCAGTGCCACAAAGTAGGGTAGGATGGCCACAAAATCGATGAGGTTCATCACATTCTTGAAGAAGATCGCTTTGCTCGGGCAGGCCATCAGGCGCACCAGCAGCTCAAAAGAGAACCAACAGATGCACAGGGTTTCCACCATAAAGAATGGGTCACTGAAGGGCAAGCGGGGTGGATTTCCAGGCGCAGGGCTGGAGCCATTCAGCCGAGTAGGGAACTGCAGGGAGGAAAGTGTTCAGGGAAGGCTAGGCCAGGGCTGTGACGTGAAGACAACCTTATTTATTGTTTAAATAGGCGACTTCTCTTTACAAATAGGACAGTAGCTGCTATCTCAAGGCCCCCAATGACCTGGTGATCTTAGACTCCGTCCCAGGACCCCAGGGATCATCACTGGAAAGCTGACTTTCTGGTCTCCTGACCCAGTGAGTGGCTGGAGAGGTGGTCCCTGCCCCTTCACTGATGGGGACTCCTGAAATGATGCTGTAGTGAGGTGAAATATCTTCACTTCTCCTCCAAACTTCTGCCTCTAGAATTGATCTTCTACATGGGGAGGGTCCTCGCCCTGCTCCCATCTCCTGGTGCCTGGCCTTTCTCCTTGCCCTCTTCAACTCCAGCCCCAACTACGTTGGCCAAACCCAGGTCCCTCCACTCAGCGTTCACAGCCTGACTTTCTAAGTGATGGACTCCTACTCCAGCCCTCAGTTCATCTTGGCTCTCACCACCTCCAACCCATCCTTTCCACTGGTCACTGCCATTTGTACAGACCCTGGGTTCTTAAGGCTCTCCTTTACCCTCTCAGCTCTACAGCCCTCTACAGGACAGGTTTACCACCTAGGTCAACCTCACCTTCTACTAGGATCCTCAAGCCCCGCCCCCAGCCCAGCTTTAACTATGCAGTCTCCTGGTCAAGCCCTGTTCTTGGAGAACCTACCCCTTACAGCCCCTTGCCCCGCCTTATGATTGGCCGGATCCCATGGGCCCCGCCCACCAAACCAAGCTCCACCCTCACCGGGGCAGCGGCTGCCACTGCTGCAATCCCAGCGTCGTCGCCATCGTCGCGGAAGTCAGGCAGCGTCTCAAGGCAAAAGACCACGATGGAGACTAGGATTACGAGCACAGAGACGACGGCGAACACGCGCGCGGCCTGCGAACTCTCCGGGAACTCAAAGAGCAGCCAGAGCTGGCGCGCGAAGGCGCGGCGGGGCAGGGGACGCTCGGGTGGTACTGGGCAGCCCTCGTCCTCGCGCAGGCGCGCTAGCGCCGCCGCGCCCAACCCGTAGAAAGCCACCTCGTCCAGAAAGACGTCGAGCGGCACGTGCGCCGGCCGCCGCAGCCGCCCGCCGGACTGGTAATAGTAGAGCACCGCGTCGAAGCTGGGACGGTGCCGGTCGAAGAAGTACTCGCGGCGCACTTCATCATAGAAGCGGCCGCGGCGTGCTGGGTCCCCGAGCAGCGTGTCCGGGAAGCGGCCCAGCGTGCGCGCCCGGGTCTCGAAGCGCAGACCGGCCACGTTGAGTACGAGCCGTTCGCAGCAGCCGCACGGCGGTGGACACCGTGGCTCCATGGCGCGCGCAGCCCCAGCCACCCGCGAGCGGGCGTGTGGCCCGAACGCCCGGACCGGTGCGGCCCCGCCTCGGCCGCCGCTGCCGCCGCCGCAGACCCAGCCCGGTGTCCGGTGTCGGCGCGTAAAAATAGCCCGGCAGTCCGGCCAGGGCGCGGGGGAGGGGGCGCCGTGACCCCAGAGGGGCAGAGGGCGGTCGGGCGCCCTCTGCCGGGGCCCCCGCCCTGCCCCCAAACCACCGCTGCGCTGCGCTTTCTCTGTGACTAACCAGCTTTCAGGTCCCCTTTCCCTGTTTACCTCTGTTGCCCGGGATCTCTGCCCTGTTTCTCTCCCAGTTTCTGTGTATGTGTGTCTCCTCTTTTTAAATGACAATCTGAGCCCTCTATTGGCGTCGCGTATTCAGTGTCTGTCTATGTCATCGTGTTGGGTCTCTCTCTTGGGAATCTATTTTTCTGAGTATCTCTATGGGTTAGTTATCTCTGAAGTTTCTCGTTCTAGGGGCCTCTCTATGGGAATCCCTGCCAGATTCTGTGTCTTGGTCTCTGGATCTATGCCTTCATTTTGACCTTGTTAATCTGTCTACCTGGATGTCTTTCTCTTGTCTCCCTGGATATCTTTTCATTCATTATCTCTTAAATTTCCATGTCTCTGTTCCAGGGTTTTTCTGAGGCTTCCCTTTGGGTCTTTGCCTGTATTTCTGAATGACTTGGAGTGTCTGTTTTAGGACCCCTAGAGGACTCAGGGCCTCTGGATCTCTCTCTGACCATCACTCCTGGGCAGCTCCGCCACTGTCCTGATGGCTGTTCTGTCCTGGGGTCTGTCCTCTGGCAGCTGCAAACCGCTGAATATGTGCGCCTGCACCCCATCCTCTCTCCCCAGTCTGCATTGCGGTCTCCACCTGGGTTCTATACGAGACTTCCTGAAATCTAGCAGGGCCTGAGCTGTATCCCTGAATAGCGCAAAAGGAGGCTGGGGTTGCCAGGAACGGGTGGGGAGTGGGCCGGGAAGATGCCACAGGGTCACTCTCAAGAACCGAAGGACAAACACAACACGGCCTTCCAGCCGTAGGTGTCTGGTGACACTGCGTAAAAATAGCCCCATCCGATTGGCTTGAGGGGCAAATAGTGGGGGTTTGGTCACCCCGGACTCCTGGGAAAGGGGTTCCGGGCGCCCTCTGGTGGGGGCGTGGAGAGAGACACTAAGCCTTAGAACTTGCTGATTCTGGCCCAGTTCCGGTCCACATTTCTTTCTGGGATGCTGTTCTCTCTGGGTTTGTGTCCCTCTCCCTCATCTCTGTTCTCCCTTTCTCTGGACCTCTGTCCCAGTCCCCATCTCTCTGGTCTCTGTCTCTTCTTTGCGGGTCTTTGATCTCTTTGTGTTCTGCTGCAGGGCAGAACTTTCCACAAATCAACCCAGAGCTTTTGAGTGACCTCTAAGGCCCTTCTTTGAGTAGAAGTGGCATCACGTTGGGGTCTGGTGTTGAATGGCTTTTCTTCCCACAGCTCCTAATTCTCATACAGCTTTGCATACCCAACCGGACCAGTTTGCCATCTTTCTGTAACCCAAGCCTTGGGGGGGACAGGAGTTCATGCTTGTCTGAGCAGAAGCATGTCCTCTGTTCTCCTCCTCTTTGAGGACCTTCTTACTCTAACTGACCTCTCCTCCTCCCAGAAGACTCCAAAGCTCTCTCTCTTTTGCTCTTCTGCTACTGAGGCTGGAGGTAGGCAGGTGTCTTACTTGCTCCTCCTTTTCAGACAATTGCAACTTCCAGACAATTTTCCCTCTCTTCTAGACTCCAACTTCTTTGAAGTCCTCTCTTTTCCACCTTATCTCACTCACCTATCTCACTTGTGAGTGAGATACTATCTCTAGTCCAGTTACTTCTAGGCTCCAACTCCAAACTCTCTGGTGACTGCCAATCTCATATATCCTAACTTACAGCTTCACATCTCTACTCAAGTGTCTAACAGGCATATTTGACATGTCCAAAGAACATGTCCTAGAACTCCCTTTCTTTTCTTTTTTTTTTTTACAGTTTTTGGCCGGGGCTGGGTTTGAACCCGCCACCTCCGGCATGTGGGGCCCATGGTGCTGTACCCCTTCGAGCCACAGGTATTGCCCTCTTTTCTTTTTTTTGAGACAGAGTCTCACTATGTCCCCCACGGAGCTTACAGCAACCTCAAACTCATGGGCTTAAACAATTCTCTTGCTTCAGTCTCCCAAGTAGTGGGCACTACAGGCACCTGCCCAATTGCCCCACTATTTTTGTTGTTGTTGTTGTTATTGTTGTCATTGTTGTTTAGCAGGCCCTGGCCGGGTTCAAACCTACCAGCCTTGGTGCATGTGATGTGTATGGAGCCTAAAACTCCTCTCTCTCTCTCTCTCTTTTTTTTTTTTTTTGCAGTTTTTGGCCAGGGCTGGGCTTGAACCCACCACCTCTGGCATATGGGGCCGGTGCCCTATTCCTTTGAGCCATAGTTGCCGCCTTCTTTTTTGTTGTTGTTGCAGTTTGGCCAGAGCCGGGTTCGAAACTCCCACTCTTGGTATATGGGGCTGGTACCCTACTCACTGAGTCACAGGTGCTGGCCCCCTAGAACTCCTCAATAATGCCACTATTGACTGGGCTTCCTTACCTCAGTGGTTAGGGTGCCAGCCACATGCTCCACGGCTGGTGGGTTCCAACCTGTCCTGGGCCTGCTAAACAAACAAACAAAAAATGTAAACTAAGTTATATCCTTTCTCTGATCAAAATCCATTAGTTACTTCTTTCTTCTTTTTTTTTTTTTTTGTAGAGACAGAGTCTCACTGCTGTGGGGGTCACACTGCTAACAGCAACCTCCAACTCCTGGGCTTAGGCGATTCTCTTGCCTCAGCCTCCTGAGTACCTGGGACTACAGGCACCCGCCACCACACCTGGCTATTTTTTTGTTGCAGTTTGGCCAGGGCCGGGTTTGAACCCGGCACCCTCAGTATATGGGGCCAGCGCCCTACCCGCTGAGCTACAGGCACCCGCCCCACTTCTTTCTTTTTTTTTTGGAGACAGAGTGTCACTATGTTGCCCTTGATAGAGTGCCCTGGTGTCACAGCTCACAGCAACCTCAAACTCTTGGGCTTAAGGGATTTTTTGCCTCAGCCTCCCAAGTAGCTGGGACTACAGGCGCCTACCACAATGCCTGTCTATTTTTGGTTTCAGTTGTCATTGTCATTCAGCAGGTTCGGGCCGGGTTTGAACCTACCAGCCTCAGTGTATGTGGCCAGCGCTCTACTCACTGAGCTATGGGCACTGAGCCAGTTACTTCTTATTTTATTGCCCCCCCCCCCCCATTCGTACTTTATTCATGTAGAGCTCAGAAGAGGCTGTTAGAATCATTTGGTGAGAGATTGTTGGAAACCAGAATATTTGCACAATGTCAGAGTCTCACTGAGTGAATTTATCAGGGGGAAAATGTACTTTCATAAAGAGAGATCTGGCAGTTTGCTACTTGATCTGGTGACCAACGGCAACACCATAACAGTCGGACTATCTGATGCACCTCCATATGTGATGTAATATGAAGTCTGAAGTATCACTATGAAAGTATTCTTGCCAAAAATGATTAACTTCAACCCTTCAGACTCAATTTCCAGTTTGCAAGCAAAACAGGGTAGTGGAATAAGCTAAACACCTTGAGGAAAAAATCAGACAAATCCAGAATGTGATACATTCTACAGGAAACTCATCTGAACTTGGGTTTGGGAGGGGGAAATCACAAAAAAAGTGAAGTGTGTGTATGTATGCATTTATTCTTTTTTTTTTTTTTTGAGACAGAGCCTCAAGCTGTTGCCCTGAGTAGAGTGCTGTGGCATCACAGCTCACAGCAACCTCCAACTCCTGGGCTCAAGCGATTCTCCTGCCCACGCCTCCCAAGCAGCGGGGATTACATGTGTCCGCCATAATGCTTGGCTATTTTTTGGTTGCAGCTGTCATTGTTGTTCAGCGGGTCCGGGCTGGATTCGAACCCGGCAGCTCAGGTGTATGTGGCTGGCACCTTAGCTGCTTGAGCCACGGGGCCAAGCCGGAGTTTTTTGTTTTTGTTTATTTCCCACTTTTGCCTGGGGCTGGGTTTGAACCCACCATCTCTACTATGGGGCTGGCGCCCTACTGCTTGAGCCACAGGCACTGCCTTTTTGTTTTGTTTTTATTTTAGAACAGTATCTTGCTGTGTTGCCTGGCTACAATACAATGGTGTCATCATAGCTCACTGCACCCTCAAATTCCTGGGCTCAAGCAATCATCCCATCTCATCACCTGACTCATTTTTCTTATTTTTTTGATAGATGGGGTCTCACTGTGTGGCTCAGGCTGGTATCTACTCCATATTCAAATAAAGACATGACAATCAAATGAAAATTGTGAACCTTTTGTTTTATTTGCTTATTTATTTATTTATTTTCAGATAGTCTCACTCTGTCACCCTGGGTAGAGTGCTGTGTTGTATCTCACAACAACCTCTAATTCTTGGGGTCAAGTGATCCTATTGCCTCAGCCTCACAAGTAGCTAGGACTACAGGTGCCATAAAGCCTGGCTAGTTTTTTCTATTTTTATTAATAGAGACAGGGTCTGGCTCTTGCTCAGACTGGTCTTGAATTCCTGTGCTCAGGTGAGCCACTTGCCTTGGCCTTCCTGAGTGTTAGTATTATAGGCATGAGCCACCTTGCCCAGTCCAGTGTGAACCTTGGTTAAATCCTGGTTCAGATTAAAAACAAAGATACTGCCTTGGTGCCGTACACAGTGGTTACGATGCCAGCTAAATAACAATGACAACTGCAACAAAAAATAGCTGAGTGTTGTGGCTGGTGCCTATAGTCCCAGCTGCTTGGGAGGCTGAGGCAAGAGAATCACTTAAGCCCATGAGTTTGAAGTTACTGTGAGCTGTGACGTCACAGCACTCTACTGAGGATGACATAGTGATGCTCTGTTTCCAAAAAAAAATCCCAAAATAGGGCAGTGCCTGTGGCTCAGTGGGTAGGCTCTGGCCCCATATACTGAGGGTGGTGGGTTCAAACCAGCCAAACTGCAACAAAATGTAGCTGGGCGTTGTGGCGGGTGCCTGTAGTTCCAGCAACAAGGGAGGCTGAAGCAAGAGAATCGCCTAAGTCTAGGAGTTGGAAGTTGCTGTGAGCTGTGACATCACAGCACTCTACTGAGGGTGACAAAGTGAAACTCTGTCTCTAAAAAATAAAAATAAGGGTGGTGCCTCTGGCTCAGTGAGTAGGGTGCCAGCCCCATATACCGAGGGTGGCAGGTTCAAACTCAGTACTGGCTAAACTGCAGCAAGAAATAGCTGGGTGTTGTGGCGGGCGCCTGTAGTCTCAGCTACTCAGGAGGCTGAGGCCAGAGAATCGCCTAAACCCACGAGCTGGAGGTTGCTGTGAGCTGTGATGCCCTGGCACTCTACCAGGGGCGACAGAGTGAGACACTCTCTAAAATAAAAAAAATATTCTTGGGTCACTTGGGAAAATTTAAATAAGGACCAGATAAGCTTTCTTTTCTTTCTTTCTTTTTTTTTTTTTTTGAGACAGAGCCTCAAGCTGTGGCCCTGGGTAGAGTGCCATGGCATTACAGTTCACAGCAACCTCTAACTTCTGGGCTCCAGCGATTCTCCTGCCTTCGCCTCCCAAGTAGCTGGGACTACAGGCGCCTGCCACAACGCCAGGCTATTTTTTGGTTGCAGCTGTCATTGTTTGGTGGGCTTGGGCTGGATTTGAACCTGCCAGCTCAGGTGTATGTGGCTGGTGCCTTAGCCGCTTGAGCCACAGGCGCCGAGTCTGGATAAACTTCCTTTTATCTCTCTCTCTCTCTCTCTCTCTTTTTTTTTTTTTTTTGCAGTTTTTGGCCGGGACTGGGCTTGAACCGGCGTATGGGGCCAGGGCCCTACTCCTTTGAGCCACAGGTGCTACCCTTGGATAACTTTCTTAGAGGTGAAAATAATTTTTTGGTTATGTAGAAGAATGTCCTTATTCTTAGGAGACACATGCTGAAGTATTTACAAGTGAAATGTACTGCAATTTACTTTCAAATGGTACAGAAAAAAATACATTATTTAGGCAGGATTGTTTGTTTTCTAGAGGAAGTCTTGCTATATTTACTAGGCTGGATTTGAACTCCTGGGTTCAGATGATTTTCCTGCCACTGTCTCCCCAATAGGACCTGGGATTTCAGGTGTGCATCACCGTGTGCAGCTTTGGGCAGGATTAGTTTCATTTAAACTTTTTATTTTGAAATACTTTTAGACTAGGCCGGCAAGGTGGTTCACGCCTGTAATCCCAGCACTCTGAGAGGCCGAGGCAGGTGGATAGCTTGAGCTCACCAGCAAGACCAGCCTGAGCAAAAGTAAGACCCCCATCTCCAGTAAAATAGAAAAACTGAGGCATGAGGATTGCTTGAGCTCAAGAGTTAGAGGTTGCTGTGAGCTGTGACACCACAGGGCTTTACCCAGGGCCATAGCTTGAAACACTGTCTAAAAAAAAAAAAAAAAAAAACCCAAAAATAATTTCTAGACTTACAGTGAAGTTGTAAAAATAGTATATAGAGTTGTCATATACACACTCAATTAGATAAAGTAAAAATGTCAAAATGTGGGGCAGCGCATGTGGCTCAGTAAGGCGCTGGGGCCATATACGGAGGGTTGCGGGTTAAAACCGGCCCGGGCTGAACTGCAACAAAAAAATAGCAGGGCATTCTGGCGGATGTCCGTAGCCCCAGCTACTCGGGAGGCTGAGGCAAGAGAATTGCTTAAGCCCAGGAGCTGGAGGTTGCTGTGAGCTGTGTGACACCACAGCACTCTACCGAGGGCCATAAAGTAAAACTCTTGTCTCTACCAAAAAAAAAACCCCAAAATGTAAAAATGTGCTTTTATATTGTAGGTTTGTTGCAATATGAAATCAGTAGTTTGAATTTTTTTTTTTCTGTTAGAGACAGAGACTCACATTGTCATCCTAGGTAGAGTGCTATGGTGTCACACAGCTCACAGCAATCTCCAACTCAGGGTTAGGTGATTCTCTTGCCTCAGCCTCCCGAGTAGCTGGGACTACAGGCGCCTTGCCACAACCCCTGGCTATTTTTTTTGTTGCAGTTTGGCGGGGGCCACCCTCGGTATATGGGACCAGCCCCCTACTCACTGAGCCACAGGAGCTGCCCTAGTAGTAGTTTGAATTTTGCAATAATTTTTCTTATTATCAATCAATAGGCAATTAATTCCATCCCGGAAACTTAAAATACAGAGTTTAGGCTTGGCGCCTGTGGCTCAAGCGGCTTGGGTGCCAGCCACATACACAGGAGCTGGCGGGTTCCAATCCAGCCCGGTCTGCCAAACAATGACAACGACAATCAAAAAACAGCTGGGCGTTGTGGCCTGTAGTCCCAGCTACTTGGGAGGCTGAGGCAAGAGAATCTCTTAAGCCCAAGAGTCTGAGGTTGCTGTGAGCTGTGATGCCAAGGCACTCTACCAAGGGCGACATTGTGAGACTCTGTTTCAAAAAACAACAACAAAAAAACAAAACAGTGTTTTAACTCCATGCAAGTTTAATGGGCCCTAAATAACATGGCTGCCAGCTCTTGGATCTCAGGACCAACAACCTGGCTCAGGGACTTTGCACTTGCTGTCATCCCCACCTAGGTCGTCCTTTTCTGTTTTTTTTGAGACAGTCTCACTTTGTCGTCCTCTGTAGAATGCTGTTGCGTCATAACTCACAGCAACCTCAAACTCTTTTTTTTGTAGAGACAGAGTCTCACTTTCTCACCCTCCGTAGAGTGCTGTGGCGTCACACAGCTCACAGCAACCTCCAATTCCTGGGCTTAGGCGATTGTCCCTCCACAGGCGCCCGCCAGAACGCCCAGCTATTTTTTTGTTGCAGTTTGGCCGTGGTCGGGCTTGAACCAGCCACTCTCGGTATATGGGGCCTGTGCCCTACCCAGTGAGCCACAGGCGCCGCCCAACCTCAAACTCTTGGTCTCAAGCTATTCTCTAGCCTCAGCCTCCCAAGTAGCTGGTACTGCAGGCGCCTGCCACAACACCAGGTTATTTTTAGAGACGAAGTCTCGCTCTTGCTCAGGCTGGTCTCGAACCTGTGAGCTCAGGCAATCCATTGGCCTCGGCCCCACTCGGCCCCCCCAGAGTGCTAGGATTACAGGCATGAGCCACCATGCTGGGCCAAGGTTTCCCTTTCATCTGGGAGGACTGTTCAAATGTTACTTCTTCATAGCCTTCCATTATCACCCTTTATAAAATAGCCTTGCTTTCACTTCCTATCCCCTTATTCAGCTCCATTTTTTTCTTTGTGCTCGCCTGAAATATTTATTCATTTAAACGCCCTTGTTTCCCTCAGTACAATGTAATCTTCAATAAGTAAAACATTTTAATCACGTGCTGGAACCCCAGCGCCCAAACGGCGGCTAGCGTACACAAGATGCACTTTCTCGTTGTTGTGGTTTTCCACTGCCAAGGAAAATTAAACTATGATATACAGTTATTAGTTAAATAGATTACATTTCAACGCAATTATATTATTCACTTAGGAACTCTTTGTCAGGCGGAGGAGGATCAGAGCACAGTAACAACATAACACGCACGCGCGAAAGATCCGGGAAGTGAGTTAGAAAAGGGGAGGAGCATCAGTAAGAGTCTCGGCGGATAGAGGCGGTTGGAGCCCAGAGCGTAAGTTGAAGGGACGACTTGGCGCTGTCGCGCGTGCGCAGTGCCACGCTTGTCCGCAGCGGCAAAGGAGTTTAAGGATACTGAAGTAAGGCTAGTGACCTCACGCGTGTGCCGTGCCCGCGGCAGCACTAAGTCCTAGTGTGTGGGCTGGAAATCTACTCTAGCGGCGCATGCGCAGTGCGGACGGCGGAGGGATTTGAGGTCGGGATCCACCCCCCCTATCCCCCGCTCCCGTCGCGAGCCGAGGCCGCGCGGGTTCCTGAGCTGCGGCCTGGTTCGCGCGCTGGGAGGGCGTCGGAGGCAGACAGATACTGACACCGTCGCAGTCGAAGCCGAAGCCCGAGGAGGAGTCTTTATAGTGAGGGGCCGCCGCAGCCGCCGCGAGCCTCTAGACCGACGCCAGGCCGAAGAGGGCGCCGCGCGGCGAGTAAGTATGACTGAGTGGACTAGGGGTGCGGGGCCGCTACCCACAAGGCCCTGCGGTGAGCCCTAGTCCTCTCGCCCACGGCTTGGTTTCTTTCCCGCGTCCTCTCCACAGCTCCTTTCTGCACCCTTTACCCAGAAGCCTCTGGGCACTCAAGCCCGCTTTCAATAGCCACCTCTCCCCCCCCCCCAGCAGTCACCTACCCACAGGCCCTTGCGTTGCCTTTTTTCTTGTCTGTTTCGTCCTGGACCCTTACCCACAATTCCTTTCGCTCTTGGGGCCCAGATCTATTGCCCACCAGCCCCTGGCCTGAGGGATTTGCTCCTTAAGACGTTCTTCCTTTGCTCGGAGATTTCCCACCCCGACTCCTTACGCCCTCCATCTCGTTCTGTTCTGCTAGGTACAGGACCACCAGTCACAAGTGCTCTGAGGCGCTCTTCTCACGATCTTCCATTCCCCAGCAACTCCCAGGGAACACCGCTCGGCCCCACAGCTCCTGATTCTGTCAGGATTGAGACTTGATTACCTCAGAAACTCTTCCAGTCTTTGTTTTCCTTAGTGGCCTTTGTTTCCCCTACCAGCCCTAGCCCACTCCCACCCTACTAGGTCTCACTTTCTTAATCGGATTTACCTTTTGTTGTGTGACGTAGAATCATTCTTTGTCTTTACCTGTTTTAATAAAGAAACTTCTCTCCTGTTTCCCTCTTTTTTTTTTGAGAGTAAATGGTAATAGGGGATTCATGTCTCCTGACCTGCTCTAACATAAAGCTGACCTGCTTCTGCTCTCAGACTTGGCAAGATGACCCAGTTCCTGCCGCCCAATCTTCTGGCCCTCTTTGCCCCCCGGGACCCCATCCCATACCTGCCACCTCTGGAGAAACTGCCACATGAAAAACACCACAATCAACCTTACTGTGGCATTGCACCATACATCCGGGAGTTTGAGGTGAGTTCCTTGAGCAGACTAGGAGGGGTTTTTATTTTTTTTTGGGGGGGGGGGGGGCAGGGAGCCGGATTTGGAAATCCAACTTCTGCCCACATTCTAGCTGTGTGATTTAGGCAGATTCTATAGTCTTTCTGATCTTCAGTTTCTTTGTCTTAACTAGGTTGATAGTGTATCTCTGTAGGGTTTTTGTGAAAATCAAGTGAGTAGTGGTTAAGAATTAAGTTTCCTGAGTCAGCAGGTCATTGGTCCACACTGTTTATCAGCTGGGTGACTTTGGGCAAGTATTGTATCCTCTTAAAAAAAATTTTTTTTTTTTATTTTGGCAAGAGGGTAATGATAACATCTTCATAATATTGAAGAGTTAAATGGCAAAGTATATCAAAGAGCTTGATATCTAGCACTCAGTAAATGTCAGCATTTGTTAATACATTTACTATTTTTATTGTTAATAGGATGGGTTTAATAAAGGGTTAGCCCTGTGCACTAGAGTGCTTAAAACTCGGGGATCTTAGCTCTGTGCCTCGGGTAAACTTGAGTAAATGATTTAAGTTCCTGGACCTTAGTTTTTCTATTTGCAAAAATAGGATAACAGTATCTACCTCTTAAGGTGCATCCCAGTGCACCTGAGAAATGCTGGCACACAGAAGTCATAAGGGGAATAACGTGGCATTGGGTGGCGAAAAGCAGCTGGAGATGGAGAGATTGCAAAGCAGAAGTTAGTAGATAACAGATTAACAGATAGATGGATCTTTAGTGGAATTTGCCTACCTTGATGAACCAGCACTTAGGAAGTGTATTAGCCAATTAAATTAATGTGAGTACAGGCCTGTGATGCCTTTGATATCAGTTATGTGTGGGTTGCTATTTAATGAGTGGTTGGTGAGATCTTTAAGAAGTGCCCTTGCCCTCAGAGAGTCTCTTAATTGTCTGCTTCAGAGCCCTATACTGTGTTGCTTTGGGCATGGTCCCCATTCATTGATGCACATAAGGGAAGGCCCTCCCAGCCCTCCCACATAAGGAAATGCTCCTGTTACGTGGTCTGATACTTGGTTCAGTTTAAATGATACTTGGAGCTATAAGATGCATTTGTGTTTCCTAAGTATTGCAGACAGGACCTTTGTTGCTGTGTTCTTAAGTAAAATGTCACCCATGCCGGTGCTTTTCAAACTATGATAAAGAGCAAATGTTTCTGATCTGTTATTAGGGTCATTGGAAATAAAATTAAGTTGTCGAATTGGTGTGGGTTCAGAATACTCACTCCCTAGTTTCTATATGTAGTTTATCAGAGACCAGAAATAGTTTATAAACGGTGTTGGTCCTTGGACAATACTTTGATTTGTGCCAGTCCTCTGCCTCCACTGTGGCCAGGGAGCTGTATATGTTTGTTTGCTTATTTGTGTAGGTGGGGGCTGAAGTGCTTAATTTCTGTGGCAGGTGTCGCTTTCCATTCTCCCCAGTCCTTTTTACCCTGTCTTTCCTCTTGTTCCTAGGATCCTCGAGATGCCCCTCCTCCAACTCGTGCAGAAACCCGGGAGGAACGCATGGAGAGGAAGGTATGTCATTGTTCCCTCCTAACCCCTTGTGTATTTTGCCCCTTTTTCTGGGTGGTCCCTGATATCAGAGTACTTCTGTATTTACTTCTCCACCTCCCCTTTCTCCCAACAGAGACGGGAAAAGATTGAGCGGCGACAGCAGGAAGTGGAGACAGAGCTAAAAATGTGTAAGTCTAATGCCTCCTCCTTTCTCCCTCCCACCCCTCACCCAACCCTCTGTGTTCTTCCCAGGTCACACCCGGTACCCTGCTCTGTTTTGGCCTGTTTTGGGTGGGAGTGAGGTAGTTATTTCACTTATTTAGCCCCTACCACTTCCCAAATAAAGTTTGGTGTAGTCTTTCAAGCAAGAGAGCATGGGGTAGGCTTGGCGCCTGTAGCTTAGTGGCTAAGGTGCCAGCCATATACACTGGAGCTGGCGGGTTTGAATCCAGCCCAGGCCTGCCAAACAATGACAACTACAACCAAAAAATGGCTGGGCGTTGGGGCGGGCACCTGTAGTCCCAGCTACTTGGGAGGCTGAGGAAAGAGAATCGCTTAAGTCCAGGAGTTGGAGGTTGCTGTGAGCTGTGACGCCATGGGACTCTATCCAGGGTGATAGCTTGAGGCTCTGCCTCAAAAAAAAAAAAAAAGAAAGAAAGAAATTGCTGAACGGCACATTTTTCAGAATATAACCCCAATGTTAAGGGAGGCATGAATGTAGTCAGATGACTTTGGTTTTCCTTCTATATCTGTGAGGCTTTAGTGAATCACTTCTTCAAATCCTGTTGGCACATTTACTTAGGGTGCTTAAAACCTCACAGGCATCTAGCTGAGAGTTTTCTGATTACCAACAATAGAGTAGCTGCCTTGGTGTCCTTTTTTAGATACCTTAGAGGTATCTCAGACTTGGTGTCCAAACCACGATAGGGATTTTCCCTCCCCACCAACCTGGTCTTCTCTGGCTGTTTTCTTTGGGACATGGCCATCCTGCTGTGCAAGTCATAACCTTTTTATTTTGAGACAGAGTCTCACTTTGTTGCCCTGGGTAGAATGGATGAGCATGGCGTCATAGCTCACAGCAATCTCAAACTCCTGGGTTCAAGTGATTCTCTTGCTTCACCCTCTGGAGTAGGTAGCTAGGACTATTAAGTGTCTGCATAAACGCCTGGCTATTTTTAGAGACACAGTCTTTCTCTGGCTCGGGCTGGTCTCAAACACTTGAGGTCAGATGATCCACCTGCCTCAGCCTCCCAGAGTGCTAGGATTACAGGTGAGAGCCACTGTGCCAAGCCCATCATGACCCCTTTTTTCTGCCCTTTGCTCAGCCTGTCATGAAGAACTGTCCCTATTACTTTTTATTTATTTGTTTGTTTGTTTTTTTTTTGAGACAGTCTTGCTATGTTGCCTTCGTAGAGTGCTATGGTGTCACAGCTCACAGCAACCTCAAACTCTTGGGCTTAAGCGATTTCTCTTGCCTCAGCCTTCCAAGTAGCTGGGACTACAGGTACCAACCACAAATGCCTGGCTATTTTTTCGTTGTAGTTGTCATTTTTGTTTGGCATACCCAGGCTGGGCTTGAACCTATCAGTTACAGTGTATGTGACTGGTGCCCTTGCTGCTGAGCTACAGGCGTGGAGCCCCTTGTTATTCTTTTTTTTTTTTTTTTGTAGAGACAGAGTCTTACTTTATTGACCTCTTGTAGAGTGCTGTGGCGTCACACAACTCAAAGCAACCTCCAACTTCTGGGCTTAGGCGATTCTCTTGCCTCAGCCTTCTGAGTAGCTGGGACTACAGGTGCCTGGCACAACGCCTGGCTATTTTTTTGTTGCAGTTTGGCTGGGGCTGGGTTTGAATCCACCACCCTTGGTATAGGGGGCTGGTGCCCTACCCACTGAACCACAGGCGCCGCTGCCCCCCCTTGTTACTCTTAGTGTCACAAATCTGACCCTTCTGCCTATGTTCATCAACACCACCCTGGTCACTCCTTGTCTGGGCAATATGGTCACATATCATTCACTAGTTTGCCTCCATCTTCCCCAGCCAAAGTCCACTGAGGATCTTTTTTTAAAGTACAGTTCTAATTGTACATCTGGTTACAGTTTCCTTTTGCTCTCTACCATGACCAGAGTGCCTGCCCACCATTCCAGACTCAGTTTGCACCAGATTCAGAATGTGTGAAATTGTAAAGGATAAACTTGTGATTCAGTTTCTTTCTTATTGGTGGTGGGGAGCAGAGTCCCAACTCTGTTGCCCTGAGTAGAGTGCCATGGATCATAGTTCACAGCAACCTCAAACTCTTGGGCTCAAGTGATACCCTTGCTTTAGCCTCCCAAGTAGCTGGGACAGGTGCCCACACATGCCTGGGTAGTTTTTTCTGTTTTTAGTAGAGATGGGGTCTCATTCTTGCTGAGGCTGGCCTTGGACTAGGGAGCTCAAGTGGTCCATCCGCCTTGGCCTCCCAGAGTGCTAGGGTTACAGGCGTGAATTACCATGCCTGGCCTGTGATTTAGTTTTTTAAACAAATAAATGAGAAAATAAGGAAAGCAGGAAGAGGACCATATGGATTAAAAAGTCAAGACATAGCTGGGCATGGTGGCTCATCCCTGTAATCCAGCACTTTGAGTCCCAGGTGGGAGGATCATTTTTGAGCCTAGCAGTTGGAGAGAATTGTAATCGTACCACTACTCTCCAGGCTAGCTGACAGAGATCCTGTGTCAAAATTAAAAAAAATCAACCAGATGATATGTATGGAACGTGTGTGATTGTAAATGTGCTAATTATAAAATTGTTCCTTCAAATCAGTTCCAGTTAAGGAAATTTGGAGTCTCACTTTACCATTCTCAGTAGAGTGCTGTGGCATCACAGCTCACAGCAACCTCCAGCTCTCGGGCTTAGGCAATTCTCTTGCCTTAGCCTCCCCAGTAGCTGGGACTGCAGGCGCCCACCACAATGCCCAGCTATTTTTTTGTTGTTGCAGTTTGGCTGGGACTGGGTTTGAACCCGCCACCCTTGGTATATGGGCCCAGTGCCCTACTTACTGAGCCATAGGCACTGCCCAGGTGATGCATTTTTTTTTTTTTTTTTTTTGAGAGAGAGCCAAGCTGTCACCCTGGGTAGAGTGCTGTGGCATCATAGCTCACAGCAACCTCCAACTCCTGGGCTTAAGTGATTCTCCTGCCTCAGCCTCCCAAGTAGCTGGGACTATAGGCACCCACCACGCTATTTTTTGGCTGCAGTCGTCGTTGTTGTTTGGCGGGCCCAGGCTGGATTCGAACCCACCAGCTCAGGTGTATGTGGCTGGCGCTTTAGCCACTTGAGCCACAGGCGCCGAGCCGGTGATGCATTTTTAAGATGAAGAAAGTGGAGGTTTACTGGGGCAAGTATGCCTACAAGAGAAAGATGTTATTTTAGCCATCTGATGTCTAAAGAGGTTTCTCAGCTCCACAGTGCAGTTCCTGTGAGCTTCTGCTCTGGAGTGGTACCTAGACAAGCCCTTTATTTTATTTTATTTATTTATTTTTTTGAGACACAGTCTCACTATGTCACCCTTGGTAGAGTGCTATGCTGTCACAGCTCACAGCAACCTCAAACTCTTGGGTTTAAGCGATTGTCTTGCCTCAGCCTCCCAAATAGCGGGGACTATGGGCGCCCGCCACAATTCCTGGCTGTTTTTTTGTTGTAGTTGTCATTGTTTAACAGGCCTGGGCTGGGTTTGAACCCCCCAGCCCTGGTATATGTGGCCGGTAACCCTAACCCCTGAGCACAGATGCCAAGTCCTTTAAATTTTAAATAAGTATTTTCTAAGGATGGGGTTGCCAGCAGAGTGCACATGTACACTGGTGAACCACTGGTCAGTATTAGTTCTATGGCATCCTTTTTCAGTAAATGTGTTCTACTTGAATACTACTGATTTGGGCTTCACTTGCTTTTACCTCTAGTCACACTTAGGGGCCACTTGGATTATCGAGAACTAGAGGGGACTTATGCTGTGGGCCTGAGGTGGCTTCCCTTTCGTCTGCTGGCACCTCTCAGCCACCTTTCAGAAAGCTCAGCTCTCTTGTTTGGCCTTTGTCCACTCCCCTAGGTAGCATTCATTGGTCCCACTGTAGTAGTCCCACAGTAACTGTACTGACCCAACTGCCTGGTGTTTCAAGGTGTGTTTCCTGTTGCTGGTGTGACACTTTTAGGCCTTCAGTTAAATGTCACCATTTTACTGAGTCCTTTCCTAATCTTCCCTTTTAAAATCATCTCTTCTCCCCCATCCCTCAGTCATCACCTGATAGGATGAAACACGATTTCCTTATTTAACTCTTCATTGGCACATGAGCTCCGGGAGGGTAGGGACCTTTTTCTTGTCTTGTGTACTGCGAAATGCCCAACACCTGCAACAGTTCTGGGCAGGTAGGAGGTGCTTAGTAATTACCTGTTAAGTGAATGGGAGTGAGGCAGTGCATGGTAAGACTGGGGCACAGAATTAAATCACAGAAGGATGAAGTACAGCAAGGAACTAGGGTGTGGACAGCAGAGAGGTGGAGTTGTCTTCACAGTTATTTCTAGAAAGTTATCCCTTAAGTTTGTGGCTCAGGCTTTTGCTTTTTAAAAAAATCCTTAAGGTCATCTTGGCCTTAGTTTATGCTTGCAGCCAAACGCCCCCAAGAAACAGATCTGAGACACTTTCTCTGGTTTCTTGCAACACCCACAGTGTTTTCCTGTGAAAGTAACCCCCAGGGATTTAGGATGAGAGCTTGGTACTTTGAATGCCTGGGCTTAGAGGTGAAGCTGGTCTAAGATCTTTAACACAGAATGGCACGACCCCTGTCCTTTGTCTGGGGTTTTGTCTGCTAGTATTTCCAAAATAATGATAGATAAATTTCAGTGTCCAGTGCTATGTCTGGGCCGTGATGCGTGCTTAATAAATTATTAATTTTATTCCTTTTCTCATATTCTCTCAGAATGTGACAGGGACTTCTGAGGGTAATGCTATACTGTAGAAGTGTTTCCACTGTGCATTGGGCAGAGTGCCTTTAGGGCCCCAGCACGAGTCAGGGGCATTACATGTGCTAGGGTCACGTATTGTTTGGTGAAAAGGGCTTATTCCCAGCAGAATCACGTATGAGATTGGTTTCTTTCTGTTTTTTGTTTTTTTTTTAAGAGACAGTCTTATTTTTTTGCCCTCAGTAGAGTGCTGTGGTGTCATAGCTCACAGCGACTTCAGCCCAACCTCCGGCTCTCAGGCTTAGGTGATTCTCATGCCTCCGTCTCTTGAGTAGCTGGACTACAGGCGTCTGCCACAATGCCTGGCTATTTTTTTGTTGCAGTTTGGCTGGGTCTGGGTTTGAACCCTCCCCCTTCAGTATATGGCGCTACTCACTGAGCCATGGATGCTACCCGAGGTTGATTTCTTAATACATTCCTGGATCCTCTCTTTGTAGATTGTTTTCCTTCAGTGGCCAGACAGGACATATATTTGCCTTGCAAGGCTGTAGTAAGAGACTGATCTGTGTTCACTCTTTTAATTTGCTCTAGCAGCAGCCCTGATTTCCTCCCTGAGGCCACAGGGCATAGAGAAGGCAGGATTTTGGCTTTCATTCCAAGCCTTAGGGTTGCTTAGTCTCAAGTTTTCCTGTGGCTGTACTTGCAATCTGTATCCAGTGGGTGGCAGTGCAGCTTTATTTTTTTGGGGGGGAGGGAGCTTTAGCATCTGAGGGATCAGGCTCTCTCCTGAGAGGCCCAGTTGCTTGGATCACTTTGTACCTGGGAGGGATGGGGCCTTTAGGGCATGTAGGTCTGAAATGGCAGTTGGACCTACCACATCCTATCAGCTTGAAGTCAGCCTTAGCCCTCCCCTACATCAGCCTGAATCATTTACGAGCCACTCTGATAAAGGTTACTATGCTTCAGAAAACCATGATTCAGAGAGGGGCATGCCTCTTCTTGGCCTCTGCCTATCTCTTTGTCATGTTACCATAGACACAATGCCTTCTACTTATACATTCTCTTCTTCCTGCACAGGGGACCCTCACAATGATCCCAATGCTCAGGGTGATGCCTTCAAGACTCTCTTCGTGGCTAGAGTGGTGAGTCTCTAGCTTCCTTCCTGGAACCCCAGGCTGCCGAGAAAGAGGACAAAAGGCTAGGTCCTGGGGAATGTTCCTAGGGTTTTGGGACAGCTGCCTTCTCCCATTTAACTTGGTATCTGTTTTGTAGAACTATGATACAACAGAATCCAAGCTCCGGAGAGAGTTTGAGGTGTATGGACCCATCAAAAGAGTAAGTGGTTTTAATCAGAGATATTTGAATTGGGAGTGGATGGAGGAGGGGGCTGTGGCCTGGGGTGGTGTAGAGAATCTCAGTCCTGAGGACCTCTCACATTATTTCATGCCCTGGTTTACATTTCGATTGCACTTCCAAGTAGCAGACCTTGGTTCAGAAGTAAAATTATTTGTCACGACTGCAGGTTGTTGGCTTTGAACATTGTTATTAGCAAAAAAAAAAAAAAAAAAAAAAAAATCTGTTTGCAGTTTTTGGCTGGGGCTGGGTTTGAACCCGCCACCTCCGGCACATGGAGCTGGCGCCCTACTACTTTGAGCCACAGGTGCCACCCAGGGGTGTGGATGGGGGTTGGCAAATTTGTAAATAAAGTCTTCCTGACACAAAGCCAGGCAGACTTATTAATTCACGACATTGTTAGTGGCTGCTGATGCTATAAGGTAGATTGGGTAATTGGAGCGGAGTGTGGTTCTTTACAGAAAATGTGTGCTACTTCAGAGCAAGGCTTTATAACTTACTGACTCATTTAAAAAGTCCTTTAAGGTTTGACGTCCATGGCTCAAGCGGCTAAGGGACCAGCTACATACACCTGAGCTGGTGGGTTTGAATTCAGCCAGGGCCCGCCAAACAACAATGATGATTGCAACCAAAATATAGCTGGGCGTTGTGGTGGGCGCTTGTAGTTCCAGCTACTTGGGAGGCGGAGGCAGGAGAATCACTTGAGCCTAGGAGTTAGAGGTTGCTGTGAGCTGTGATGCTACAGCACTCTACCCAGGGGCACAGCTTGAGGCTCTGTCTCAAAAAAAAGAGTCCTTTAAGTACTCTGTGTCTTTCTTCCCCAAGTGCTAAAATGGGTAGACATATGCCTTCACTGGGCATCCTGCATGCAGAGCTAAGTGTAAATGTGTTCATGCTGGCCTCTCCCTACCTCAATTCTCTCATGGGATGTGGTCCTGTGGTATTGAAGTACTCTGGTAGAGTCCTGACCCTGACCTTGTTTTTCTCAATCCACTTTGGGTCAGTTTGGAATTTTCATATGGGTTTTGGGGGCTGTAGGGTCCCAGAGTTCAAGTCCTAGGGTCAGGTGAACACAGAGTCACAACCATCTATGTATGACATGAGCTGGTCACTGAGTGGTAGTGGTATGAATGCAGAACTAGACATCCTTTGGGGACCAGCTCAAATGCTGTCACCTTTCATAAGCGATTCCTGGTTCATCCTGACCTCTGTCCCAACAGTCCTGTCTAGACTGTTGTTCATAGTCCAAGTCCCACATGATCCCAGAGGTCTTTCTGACACCCAGAGCTGACCCGATCCCTCCTCACATCTCCCATGGTTCTCGTGTATCAGGACAGAGGTCTAGTTACTCTAGTCTGCCATCAGGGCCATTCCCCATCTGTGTGGCTTTGTGTATTCCACTCCTTCCCATCTCATCCCATCCACATGGTTGCACCTATCACACTCTACATTCTTTCCTCCCTAGCTTTGTACATGCTGGGTTTGTTTCTGCATGTGCCCTTCTGTTGCTTTACCCTAGAATTCCCTGCCCTTTTGGCATTCAGAACTCCCTCTTGTTTCCCCACCTCCTTGTGTTTTAAACTGGCTGCACGAGCATTTACCCTTTTCAGCTCCTTACAGACCATGCTCCTTGGCCTTTTATTAGGGGTGTTTGGTGGTGATGGGATCTGTTTACCTTTGTGGCCTCATCTGAGGATCCTGTCATCAAAATACATACTAGACACCCAGCCTCTTGCCCCATACTTCTCCCAAACCCTCAGACCATTGGAGTTGGGTTTTTTTTTTTTTTTTTTAATTGGTAGAGACAGAGTTTCACTTTATGGCCCTCGGTAGAGTGCTATGGCATCACACAGCTCACAGCAACCTCCAACTCCTGGGCTTAAGCGATTCTCTTGCCTCAGCCTCCCAAGTAGCTGGGACTGCAGGCGCCCGCCACAACACCCGGCTATTTTTTTGTTGCAGTTCGGCTGGGGCCGGGTTTGAACCCGCCACCCTCGGTATATGGGGCTGGCGCCTTACCAACTGAGCCACAGGTGCCGCCCAGAGACCTTTGGAGTTAACTGCTGTCCCACTTGGCCGACACCTCTTTGTACCCTTGTTCGTCACTGTTCATTGTTCAGATCTTAGCTTAAATGTGGCTTCCGGGAAGCCACCTCTATGTCTCTGGTTTCTACTGTGACCTTTGCTTCTACCATTAGAGCATAAGTCACTCAGAGATCTTAGAGGACAGAGGTCTGAGGCATCACACAGCCCAGGTCCTAGCACACAGGCTATGTGATTGATGGGTGGTGTGTCCCTGCGGCAGAACTAACCTGCCCCTGGCCACCTGGCAGATACACATGGTCTACAGTAAGCGGTCGGGAAAGCCCCGGGGCTATGCCTTCATCGAGTATGAGCACGAGCGAGACATGCACTGTGAGTACCTCCCACCTCAGCCCTTCCCTCTGACCCGCTCTCACTTCTCTGCTGCCCCAGGCCCTTCCCAGTTGTCTGTCCCCTCCCTACCCTGCCACACCTGACATTAGCAATGTCTCTTCTCCTCCCTCTGTTTCTGATATATCTTTTTTTTTTTTTATATACGTGTTTTTTAAAAAACAAAAACCAAATCCCCCACAACGTGTGTGTGTGTGTGTGAACCTGGGGAGGTAAGTGTCACACGTTGAACCTCAGGGACAAGGAGGGAACTGGGTGGGGGCTGGGGCCAACTGGAGGTGGGGGGAGGGGTCGGATTTTGGGGGAACCTTTCCCCATTATTTCCCCCACCGGAGTTGGGGGCAGCCAGATTGGAATGAGGACTGGCCTTTGTACCTGCCTCTCTCCCCCCCAGTAGAACTGGGGCTGGGCCACCCGACCCTCCACCTCCCCACCTTTGGCCTCCCACCCTGTTCTCAGTGGGCAGTGGGGTGGTAGGTGTGTTCAGCGCCTGCCCCCACAGCTCCAGAGGCCCCTTTGAGGCTGCCGCGGCGTCCACATGGGTAGGGATGGATGGGAGGGGGCGGGCAGGGCTGCGGCGTGTCCAGGGGCCGCCGTATTAATTGACTGTTCTTATTGTCACTGCAGCCACCACGCAGCTGGCTTGCAGCTGATGCTTACGCTCCCCTTACAACACCTCAGTGTATGGTTGGTATAAGGGTTTGTATCATGGGTAAGATCACTCAGCACCGCACACCAGCCCAGCTTAGCCAGGCAGCTCAGGAACAGCAAGGCATCCCTCCCCCCACCCTAGTCGCCCCCTCAGCCTCCCTGCACCCACAGCCCTTTCCTTGTTGGGGTGCCCTTTGCCCCTCTGTTCCCATCCATATGCTGTCTGAGAATCTTGCTGGTCCCAGGAGGGGAAGGATGAACCTCTGTGGGAAAGACAACCAGCTTCTCCACTTGGGCTCCACCCAACAACCCTGCCTACCTGGCTTCATGACATCAGCGGCAAGGTGGTGGGAACACAGAAGATGGAATGCACTAGGGCCGGGGCTCCATGTGGAGCCCTTTGGCCCTTCCCTCCCGACCACCCATCCCTTTGTGGGGCTGTCACTGAATCTTATTGGAGATTCTTTCTTGGCTGTTAGTTGCAGGGTGCTCTGCCCCCTTCTTTCTTGCTAACCATGGTTGAGGCCTCCTGAGGGGGCTGGCTGTGGTGCTCAGCTGCTCTCCAGAGGTGGTCAGGAGCTCCCCAGAGTGCATGGGATTGGGGCTGGGGGGCTGGAGAGATCAAGGGGTAGGCTGCAAATAGCTGAAGGTGTAGTAGGTTTTTACTTAAGAACCTTTCACTGTCTAGAGACTTAAGAGAGGGAAAGAGAGAGAAGCCTAGACGTACACAATCACATGTTTTCTTTGCTGTTCCTCCTGGGTTGGGACTCTTTGGGGTTTGGGATACTGAACCCAAGCAGGACTCCTTTGCTTGACTCTGATCCCGGTCCTTAAATTCCTTCCCTCACTCCCTTCCTCTGGGTTCAGGGGCCAAGCGGCCCCTCCTGCTCAGAGCACAGCAGCATTCATCTCCTGGACCCCTGTGTGCCAGCAGCTGGTGGGAGGGAGTGTGGAGTTGCAGATGGAAATGTCTTTCCAGGTCCTTAGGTGCCTAGCTTAGTGTGACTATTGGGAAGAGTAGAGAGGTTTTCTAAGGCCTCCCTAGCCTTCTTTCTAAATTCAAAAAAGGTAGTCCTGAGGCTATCCAGCTCCCAGATTTGGTGTTAATCTTTGTCTCCCACTCTTTTAAGGCCTCCATGAGGCTGCTTTGGGGTCCACCACTTCCTCTACCTGTCTCCAGGTGGTACAGGAGATGTGGCTCCTCCCCTTCATGGCTTCCTAGTACCCCCTACCTCTCCTCCCTGTAGCTTTAGCTGACCCCATGGTGGTGGGGGTGGGGTCTGTGCGCGTGCTCAGGTAAGCTTGGGGGCTCCAGGTAAGCGGTCCCGTGTCCCCCCTCCCCCGGGAAGCCCGCCTCCTCGCCAGGCCCCCAGGAGTTGCCGAGCCCCCCCCATCCCGCTCGGTTTGGACACCCGCAAGGCCGGCATCGGTAAATGGCACCTTTTTCTCTTCCTCTGGTTGTTATTTGGGGGGGAGCGGGCTGGGGCGGGGCAGGGTATTGTGGTTGGTTGAGGATAGCCCCCTAGGCCAGGGCTGGGGGTGGGGACAAGGACTTCTTGGCTTTCCCAACAGTCCCATAGGATGATAGGCCTGGGCGTAAGGCCTGCCCTTTGCTATGCCCTGCCCAAGCGCAGCAAGAGCCTTTCCCCTCATCTCCTCTCCTCACCCTTCTCTGGTGGGCTCCGGCTGGGGCAGAATTCCCAGTGCATGTTGAGCCAGGGGTGTGGAGGGTGAGATGGGACAAGGCTGGGTGGGTGGGTGGCAGGGTCAGTCCTCTCAGGTAAGGCAGGGATTTTCAGTAGCACCGCACGTCTTCCCATGCCTCCCTCCACTTTACCTCTCCCCTCCAGGCCCTGTGGGAGCATATAACCCGCCTCTCTGCTCCTTGCCATTTCCTGAAGATTTCTCCCACCCCCTTCTGGTTCATTTTCTGTTCTGATGTCTGTTCCCTCCATACCCTCCTCCCCCCCCCCCCAAAGAAAAACCCAGAAAAAACCGGTGTGGACTGGGGTATGGAGTGGCCCAGCAGGCCTCCTGCCCCGGCATGATGTTACAGGGTGCATGTTTGGGGTTGTGGAGGAGCCCCCTCCCCCACAGCAGTCCAGCGTTGAGTTAACCTCCAGTTTCTTTGCAGCGACTTTGGCCACCCTGGTGGGAGGGGGCTGCTCCATCATATGGGAGTAAGAAGGGCCTGAGAGCCCAGGGAAGTGTGGTTAGGGGTGGATATCTTGCCTCCCCCCCCCTCCCCACAGTGGTGGTTGGGGGGGTGCTAGGAAGAAGGAGATGGCCACTGAGATGGAGCAGGCCCCTCACCGGTGTGGGAGAGGGTCTGGCTGTCAGTTGCCTGGCTGGTGTGCGTGTGTGTGCGCCTCGTGTGCGTGCGATAACAGGGATATGTGTGGGTGGGGATGCTGGAGAGGTGGGCCTGTCCTGACTAGAGGACCCCCTGGGGACTCCTCTCCCCTCCCCCCCCCATCTGTTACAGCCGCTTACAAGCACGCAGATGGCAAGAAGATTGATGGCAGGAGGGTCCTTGTGGATGTGGAGAGGGGCCGAACCGTGAAGGGCTGGAGGCCCCGGCGGCTAGGTGAGCACATTCTGCCCATGCTCAGTGCTTAGAGGCCCTGAGCCTCATGGCCTTGTTCTTCCCTTTGTCTCCCCACCCTCTGCTGCTTTCTGGTCTTCTCTGCCTCTTGCTGGTTCTCCTACTCTACTGTCCACATTCTCCCTCTCTTTCCAGCCCACCTCTTTCATTGTATCATATTTCTGGTGCCTTTCCATCTTCTCATTCTGGGTTACATTAAGAGTAGCCAGCCCCCAGATGCTGGCTTGCATACTTAGAGCTGATGGATTTCCCCTCTTTCTGCTTCATTTTCCTCATCTTGGACAGTGGGAACAACATCAGAGTTCGCTGAGCTCAGCCTATGAGATACCCAGCTTGGCAAATAACACAGTGGGGCTTGTAAATGTCATTTCATTCATCTGCTTATATTGTGCTCTTCCTCTTGTTTGTTTATTCATCAGTTGAGCAAGTTACCTATTTGATCACTAGCTGTGTACAAGGCTTCTAGTTGAGAGTAAGACAAGGACATCGTCTGGCCTTAGCCTCTCCTACATTTAATTTCCCTCACTGTCAGCCATTTACTGTCTTAGTCAGGGTCAGTTTGGCTGTAAATATCAGAAATAACATTTGAGTATTCTGAAATAAAGGGACCTGGCTCCGTGCCTATAGCTCAAGTGGCTAAGGCGCCAGCCACCTACACCAGAGCTGGCAGTTTTGAATCCAGCCCAGGCCTGCCAAACAACAATGACAACTATAACCAAAAAATAGTTGGGCTGTTGTGGTGGGTGCCTAGAGTCCTAGCTACTTGGGAGGCTGGGGCAAGAGAATCGCTTAAGCCCAGGAGTTTGAGGTTGCTGTGAGCTGTGATGCCACAGCACTCTACCCAGGGCGACAGCTTAATGCTCTGTCTCAAAAAAAATAAAGTAAAATAGAAGGGACCTGTCAGTTCAGAATAATGCCTTGGAATCCAGGGGCATGTGATGCCACTGGACTCTTAAGAGCCTTAGTAGCTAAAATTGTCAAGACTGGCAGACCATGTTTGAGGTCCCTGCACCTCATTTCTTCCTTGGTTGCTGCCTGTGCAGATGGGTCCCTTTTGTGTTTCCTCGCACTGGCCCCTGTCCCTGCTTCACACCTTGTCCTTGATGAGCCTCTATGATTTGGGGAGGACCCATGTTACTGACTCAGTGTTGGGTATGAACCTGGGCTTGAGGTCCTTTTATCTAGGCACACTTCTTGAAGACTGAATCCTGTGAGGCTGAGAGACAGTTCTTAGGAAAGATACAGTGTTAACCACCCTTAGTTCCTTTCTGCTTCCCTTCTTGCTCTGGGCCCACTTGTGCTAGGTAGATCACATACTCACCTGCTGAGTGTCTGCAGTTGACTGGCATGTTCTTACCTTCCTGGTTACTCTGGGGTGGAGTGGGATTTTGAAATTCTGCTATTTCCCTTGTGAGAGAATCCTACAATATCAAAATCTTTCTAGAAACTTCTAGTTTGATTGATATTCAAGTTTTGTTGGTGTTAACTAACCTATCTTGACACATGCAGAAATACATGTAACCTAGTTTTCCAAAACAGTTGTGATGACGGTGTGCAGCATGGTTTTTTTTTTTTTTTTAGAGACAAGAGTCACTTTGTCGCCATTAGTAGAGTGCGGTGGCATCACAGCTCACAGCAACCTCCACCTCTTGGGCTTAGGTGATTCTCTTTCCTCAGCCTCCCGAGTAGCTGGGACTACAGGCTCAAACCATTGTGTCTAGCTCCATAGTTGTTTTATACTCAGTTTTATTTTTATTTTTAAAGATGTTTGTTGCAGTTGTAGCCAACTCCATTGCTGGGTCATGGCCTGAAAATTGAAAACATTAATCTAGCTGTCCTGTGCCTGTAACACCCCAGGCACTGCCTGTTCCCTATTTTAGTGTCTCCCTGGTATTTAAGTCCTCTTTAAAGGTTTTCCTTTTTATTCTCATGGTTAGACATTGTCTTTTCTTTCTTTCCTTTTCTTTTTCTTTTCTTTAATGAGATGGGGTCTTGCTCTGTCATCCAAACTGGAGTACAGTGGCACAATCATATGAGCCTCAAACTCCTGGGCTCAAATTATCCTCCTGTCTTGGCCTCCAGGTAACTGAGACTACAAGTGTATATATACCACCATGCCCAGCTGAACTTTTTTATTTTTTGTAGAGACAGAGTCTTGCTGTTACCCAGTCTGGTCTAGAATTCCTGGCCTGAAGAGATCCTTCAGCCTCATAAGTGCTAGGATTATAGGCATGAGCCATCATACCTGGCCAGAAGTCCTCTATCTTAAATGGAACTCAGCCTTGGCTCACTGAAGCTTTCTTCCAGGCAGTGTGGTATAAAGGGGCACTTGAGAAGGCAGTTCAACCTGTCAGAGAGGAGTGATGACCTTCCTGAGGCAGTATGGGCAAGTGACTGTTCCCTATTCTACAGTGATGTTGTCATGTTTCTCAGGACTGATCATTTATTCACTTGATGAATACTCATCACCTTACATGTCAGCTGGAGTGTTCTGTGTTGCTTACCAGGAGCAGATGTGGCCCCTAGTTTCATGGTGCATTAAAATCTGGTGGGAGGCTCAGCGCCTATGGCTCAAGCGGCTAAGGCGCAAGCCACATACACCTGAGCTGGCGGGTTCAAATCCAGCCCGGGCCCACCAAACAACAATGACGGCTGCAACAAAAAAATAGCCGGGCATTGTGGCAGGCGCCTGTAGACCCAGCTGCTTGGGAGGTGGAGGCAGGAGAATCGCTTGAGCCCAAGGGTTGGAGGTTACTGTGAGCTGTGAAGCCATGGCACTCTACCCAGGGTGACAGCTTGGCTCTGTCTCAAAAAAAATAAAAAAAAACCTGGTGGGAGGGTGGTGTCAGCCACATACACCAAGGCTGGCGGATTCGAGCCTGCCCAGGCCTGCTAAACGACGACAACTGCAATAAAAAAATAGCTGGGCATTGTAGTGGGCGCCTATAACTCCCAGCTACTTGGGAGGCTGGGGCAAGAGAATCGCTTAAGCCCAGGAGTTGGAGGTTGCTGTGAGCTGTGATGCCAAGGCACTCTACCCAGAGCTACAGCTGGAGGCTCTGTCTCAAAAAAAAACCCAAAACAACAAATGGCATACTTCGAACTTGAGGCGAAGAAAGCATTTCTGAAACTGAGTGTTCAGTGGAGGATGGCTTAGTTTGGCAGCTCAGAGAAGGCTTCCTGAGGAAATAATGTTTGGGCTAGCGTGAAGGCAGGGTCATTCCAGGGAGGGAGAACAATGCACAAGCCATGTGGCAGGAAGCAGGTAGGTGTGAGGGGACTGAAGAGGATTAATATGCAGAGAGGCCTTGTCTGTGGTTTGGAAGCTGGGCAGGGCCTGCTCTTGATGGCTCTAACAGTTGACAAGAGTTTGGACTTAAGGCAGGGGGAACCACCAGAGACTTAAGCAGATCACTGGCCTTGGGTCTGTATGAGTGCATGGGTGACTCAAAGGGAGGGTTTTGAGGAGGCTATGTAATAAGCAGTTAGGATTATGAGCTTTGGCTTTGGTATCACATGTGAGTTTCAGTTCTGGTTTCCTAACTAGTACTCTGAGGGTAGGGGGGTCACATAGGCACCTATAAATTACAGTTGTCCAGTGATGAGAGCACACAGGAGATGATCTGTACAAGGACCTGGCCCTTGTGGACACCAGTGGTGGGGGCTTCCTTTCCTGCCCTTTGTTTTTGGAGACTCTGCATTCCATGCCATTAGTGTTGCCCCTACACAGACTGACTCTTCACCTGCCCTGCCCTGCCTTAGGAGGTGGCCTCGGTGGTACCAGAAGAGGTGGAGCTGACGTGAACATCCGGCATTCAGGCCGAGATGACACGTCCCGCTATGATGAGAGGTGAGATTGGGCAACCAGTTTCCTGCGATGGGGGTGGTCACGTGGGGACCCCTGCCACACACCTCTGCCCACCTCATCCAGGCCGGGCCCCTCCCCGCTTCCCCACAGGGACCGGGACCGGGACCGTGAGCGGGAGCGAAGAGAGCGGAGTCGGGAGCGGGACAAGGAACGCGAACGGCGTCGCTCCCGCTCTCGGGACCGGCGAAGGCGCTCACGGAGTCGCGACAAGGAGGAGCGGAGGCGCTCCAGAGAGCGGAGCAAGGACAAGGATCGGGAACGGAAGCGGCGAAGCAGCCGGAGTCGAGAGCGGGCCCGGCGGGAGCGGGAGCGCAAAGAGGAGCTGCGTGGGGGTGGTGGCGGTGGTGGCGACATGGCGGAACCCTCTGAGGCTGGTGATGCACCCCCTGATGACGGGCCTCCTGGGGAGCTTGGTCCTGACGGCCCTGATGGGCCTGAAGAGAAGGGCCGCGATCGTGACCGTGAACGACGACGGAGCCACCGGAGTGAACGCGAGCGGCGCCGGGACCGTGACCGAGACCGGGATCGCGAGCACAAGCGAGGGGAGCGGGGTAGTGAACGGGGCAGGGATGAGGCCCGAGGTGGGAGTGGCGGTGGCCAGGACAATGGGCTGGAGGGTCTGGGGAATGATGGCCGAGACATGTATATGGAGTCTGAGGGAGGCGACGGGTATCTTGCCCCAGAGAATGGGTATTTGATGGAAGCTGCTCCAGAGTGAAGATCCTCGCTTTGCTCAGTTGGACATGTTCCTGCCCAACCTTTGCTGTCATCCTCTTCCCCAACTTTGGCCACCTAATTTGCCCTCTGAGGGTAGAAGTTTTCATTATTTGTTCTGGCCCTTTCGATTTAAAAATAAAATTAATTTCCTGTTGATTGTGGGTGCCTTAATTTCTCTATGGCTTTATTTCCCCAGAAGATTTTTTTTTTGTATTTGTGTGAGATGGGTTTACTCTCACCCAGGCTGGAGTGCAGTGCCACCATCACAGCTCACGTGTACCCTCAGACTCCTGGGTTAAAGTGATCCCCCATCAACCTTCCAGGTAGTTAGAACTATAGGGGCCAACAACTGCCAACTGCACCCAGCTAATTTTTTAATTTTTGTAGAGACTGGTCTTAATTGTGTTAATCCAGTTTCATCTCAAACTCCTGGCCTCAAGAAATCCTGCCTTGCTCTCCTAAAGTGCTGGATTTAATGAACCACCCCATGTAACCTGGCCTGATGGGCCTGTTTTGGTTTGGTTTCCAGGGCCTACCTACAACTTGAGCTTTAGAACTTAAGGCTGAGGCCCAGTATACCAGAGATGTTTAAGATGGGGTCTTTCATCTTGTGCTTTCATCCTTACTAATTTTTTTTTCATCTCCCACACATGTCTTGAGCTATTTATAGCCCTATCTTGGAGGAATGGATTGTAGGTGAGAATTGGAGAAGTGGTGAAACTGCAAGGGAAGCTATTGTCTGAAAGAGAAGAACACAGGAAGTGGACAATACAGCTTGCTGGGAGGAATGGCTGAGTGGGAAGGCTAAGCAGATGTAAAGAGGGAGGCTTCTGTTGATTTGTGGTAGATAACTTTCACTTAATACTAGTGATAGTGGAATAGTGAGCAGAAATGAGAACATTCACCAGCAATTGAAATTTCAGTAAGTTTCTGGATGAAAGATCAAAGGAGGTGGTAAGAATACTTCAGTCTGGTGAGCAATGAGTAGGAAACCAGTTGGCTCTGCAAAACCACTGAAGGCTCAAGGCTACAAGTCCGGGAAGACAGGAGATGGAACTTGTATATAAACATCAGCCTCCTTTTCAGCACTCAGGATGCCTAGGAACTGGCAAATAGAGCTATGTTTGGGGTGGTGCCTGTGGCTCCGTGAGTAGGGTGCCGGCCCCATGTACCGAGGGTGGAGGGTTCAAACCCAGCACCAGCTGAACTGCAACCAAAAAATAGCCGGGCATTGTGGCGGGCGCCTGTAGTCCCAGCTGCTCGGGAGGCTCAGGCAGGAGAATTCGCGGAAGCCCAAGAGCTGGAGGTTGCTGTGAGTCCTGTGACGTCACGGCACTCCACCGAGGGTGCTAAAGTGAGACTGTCTCTGCAAAAAAAAAAGAGTTATGTTTGTCTTTTAGAAATTTCTCAGCTTGAGGGCCTGATAACACAGAGACAATCTGTGATGACCCCAGATTCTTGAGATCTTTTTTTTTTTTTTGAGACAGAGCCTCAAACTGTCACTCTGGATAGAGTGCTGTAGCATCACAGCTCACAACAACCAAATCCTGGGCTCAAGCGATTGTCCTACCTCCATCTCCCAAGTAGTTGGGACTACAGGCACCCACTAAAACACCTGGTTATTTTTTGGTTGCAGTCATTGTTGTTAGGAAGGCCCGGGCTGGATTTGAACCAGCCAGCTCATTTGTATGTGGCTGGCACCTTAGCCACTTGAGCCACAGGCGCCAAGTGGAGATCTGCTTTTTGATGACCTCAATCAGAAATAACCAGGTAGGGTGGCACCTGTGGCTCAAAGTGGTAAGGCGCCAGCCCCATATGCTGGAGGTGGCGGGTTCAAGCCCAGCCCTGGCCAAAAACTGCAAAAAAAAAAAAAAAAAACAGAAATAACCCGGTATTGGAAACAGT
>CAUYPK010093977.1:0-19180 GCA_963574355.1 Loris lydekkerianus
GTGTCAGAGGGTCTGGTTCTATGAGCCATCAGTGCTGCCTATCTGGTGAGACATAAAGCCAGGGAAGGCAAACCACATGTATGAACAGCTTTAGTGAGCCTGGGAACCCAGAGCAGAGGCCTATTTTTAGAACAAAGTGAAGGCTGCCAAACTGTGTGCCTGTCCCAAAGATACTCTACCCTGTCGGGTCTGGTGAGCTTTTTTTGCAGAATGGTAAAAACAGCTTTCCCTATGCTAAAGGAAGGAACTAAACATCATACATAGGTTCAGCTTGAAGTAAGGATATAATCAAATCAAGATATTCTTTCTTTTATTGCCACTTACATTTGTTTTATTGTTTGTAATGGTTTTATTAAGATAAATTTTACATACCATACATTAACACTCTTGAAGTATCCATTTCCCTGATTTTAATATAGTTACAGATATTTGCCAATATTACAAAAATAAATTTCACTATAGTTACAGATATTTTCCAATGTTTCAAAAATAAAGATTACAAAAATCAAAATAAATAAATACACCTCCTAAAGAATCCCAGTGTTCCTTAGCTACCACTCCTCATTATATCATCCAACTGAGCCCTATTTACACAATGCTAATATATATTTTGCCTGTATAGATTTTCTTTCTTTTCACTTTTTCATATAAATGGAATCATATAATATGTGGCCTTTTGTGTTTAGATTAATTCACTGCATATTATCTTCAAAGTTCATCCATTATTTGGACATAACTTTTTTTTTTCCATACCAGTCAATGGGTGTTTTTAATTTTTTGTTTATGATGAAGTCCAATTCTAGAAACAAAAATCTATGTTTTGTGTGTACTAATGTTTTCATTTCCTCTGTGTGTGTGTGAACATATATATACATTTATATGTGTGTGTGTGTGTATAAACTAAACTTGGGATTTCTGAGTAGAATATGACAAGTGTATGTTAAATTACTTGAGTTAGTTTCCTCTAAGTCTACACTCCAAAGGGTTGCAATATCTTATATTATGAAACTGTGTAGGAATATATTTAGTTCTCTACATGATCCTCCACACTGTTATCCAACTTTTTTTTATTCACACAGATTGATATGATTTTTTTATTTTCCAATTTTTAAAATATCTCTTATCTCTCACTTTAGATTTAATAATCACTTGATTACTTGCTTCATTGCCCTAGACACTTGTTAGTCAACTCTGTATTTGCATTTCCAAAGACATGAAACTAGGCATTACACTTATGTCTCAATGTACAGAACTGAGACCTAAATTTAGTTGAGATTGGCTATATAAACTTTGACCGGTCATCAATTTTATCCTGTAAGTTTCTAAAGTTTTCAGGGATGTACAACCTTATTTTTTTTCTTCTCTGCTGATCATTGGAAGGGTGAGAGTTGTCTTGGACCACACATTAAGCACACAAACACTAATGAAAGCTCATGAGCAAAATAAATAAATAAATACAAGGTCCATACACACTTTTTTGTGATATCTGACACCATAGATAAGCATAAACAAAAAAAGTCTTCACAAAGTCAGTATGTGACCCTGCAGCCCCTGAAGGCCAAAGAGGAAGATATCCTTACAAAGAGAGTTTTCTTTTACTTTTTTTCCTTTTATTAAGTCATATATACATAAATCATGAATACATTTATGCCTTTGTAGGATTCAAAGTGTTGATTTTTTTGTACAAATTTGAGAGCTTACATCCAGCTAATTAATATAGCTTTCACCTCATTTACTTCATCACTGTGTTAAGACATTTGTGTTCTAAAATTGACAGATTTGACTTGTACCCTTACTATATGCTCCATAGGTGTGTTCCCACCATTTACCCTCCCTCTATCAAACCAATCCCCTCCACTCCCATCCGCCTTGCCTTCCCTCCTTCATCTTGGGCTGTAGTTGTGTTTCATCTTTCATGTGTTAGTGATTAGTGATTAGTGTTAGTGATTATAAATTGGTTTCATAATAGTACTGAGTACTTTAGATATTTATTTTCCATTCCTGAGATACTTTACTAAGAAGAATATTTTCCAGTTCCATACATTTAAACATAATATTTACCATTATTCTAGTATTTTTTAAGTTCAATATGCAAATATCCATTGTATACTATTAACAATTAGAGAATTAAAGTTAACATGACAACACAAAATATGAAATACATAGAAGTATATAGTATTTCTACATAGAAAACTTCTAGTTATTAATGAAAATATAAAAATACACATGTCTATATATGTTACAAAATTATTATCAATATATTTTTTATTTGTTTCTGTTGTAACTCAAGTTATTGTCTTTCTGGGGATATCAGTATACCACATACAAATTCAGTTTTCTCTGGGGGTTCAGAAGGATTACAACAAACAGCTGACCCAATGAGGGGCACATATATCTGAGATTGGGTGTTATTATATATGCAAGTACCTTCAGGCTTTTCTGTATATTCATAATAAGAGTAAACTGATAACACAGTTTTGAGAGTTTGTCTAGTTTGGGTTACCTTTTGGATATATTTTTCACAACCGTCATCATGTCTTACACCTAATTAAAGAAGGAAGGTGAAAAAAGGCAAAACAAAGTGTCAGTAATCAGTCCCATGCCACTGCTGTTCATCCTCAAACTTCTGCCATGCGTAAACCAGTCAACTCCTGGTATGTGACTTGGACAGGGCTATAGTCTGTTTTTTTCAGGGTAAGATGGTGGGGATGCTCTGGGTTTTCCTGGACCATCCACTGCCCATTGCTGGTTGATTTCACATGTGAGTTATGTACCCAGGCAGGGATGCCATTCACATCACTGTTGTTCATGTGGACAGGATCACTAAGTAGGAGCCTTTTCACCATGGTTTCAGTAGGTTCAGGCTCCAATCATTAATCCACAACTTGTTACCTGGAGAGCGGGGGTGGATTGTGGATGATAAACATATAGGATATCTATCATTCACCTATTCTGAAATTTTTTTTTATTATTTTTTCCTGGTGATACTAGTTGGTGAATAAGTTAATAAATTTAGTTTCTTTCATTCCTGTCTCATTTTAAATTTCTTGAAATGGAAATATTCCTGTAATATAGTATTTTATAGGGTTAGCAACCCATTCTTTTAATTTTCTTTAATTTTTTGAACAAGGTTAAATTGATTGCATTTGTTAGATAAGTCCCTCTTATAATTGTGTTCTGCCCAAAAAGGTATGTCACACATTGTGACCCTGCCATCACCCTCCCTTCCTTCTCTCTCTGTACTCTCACCTTCCCCCACCCCCACCATGTACTAAGTCATTAATTGTCCTCATATTAAAATTGAGTACATAGGATTCTTGTTTCTCCATCTTGTCATGCTTTACTAAGAATAATGTGTTTCACTTCCATCCAAGTTAATACAAAAGATGTAACATCTCCATCTTTTTTAATGGCTGAATTGTATTCCATGGTATACATAAACCATAGCTTGTTAATCCATTCCTGGCTTGGTGGGCATTTAGGCTGTTTCCACATTTTGGTGATTGTAAATGGAGCTGCAATAAACAGTCTAGGCCAGGTGTCCTTATAGTAAAAGGAAATTTTTTCTTCTGGGTAAATGCCCAGTATTAGGATTGCAGGAACAAATAGGAGGTCTAGTTTGAGTTCGTTCTGGATTCTCCATATGTCCATTGAAAAAGGTTGTATTACTTTGTAGAGCCACCAGCAGGTTAAAAGTGTTCCCTTCTCTCCACATCCAGGCCAGCATCTGCAATTTTAAGATTTTTTTGATGTGGGCCATTCTCGCTGGGGTTAGATGATATCTCAGCGTGGTTTTAATTTGCATTTCTCTAATAACTAGGGATGATGAGCATTTTTTCATGTTTTTTTAGCCCTTTAATGACATTGTTTAGAGAAGGTTCTATTCATCTCCCTTGCTCATTGATATAAAGGATTGTTGGCTTTTTGCATGTTGATTAATTGAATTCTTGGTAGATCCTGGTTATCAAGGATCCATATCGAAGTATTCAAATATTATTTGCCATTGTGTAGGTTGTCTATTAGCTTTGATTGTATCTCCTTAGCTTTATTTTTAGTGTAATAAGACCCATTTGTTTATATTTGTTATTGCAGCAATGGCCTTGGAAGTCTTCATAAAGTGTTTTCCCAGGCTGATGTCCTCAAGTGATTTTCCCATGCTTTCCTTGAGGATTTTTATCTTTTAATGCCTTAACTTTAGGTCTTCTATCCATCTTGAATCAATTTTTGTGAGTGTGACCTGCACCTGGAGAAAGGTGCATGTCCAGTTTCGGTCTTTTACATGTGGATATCCAGTTCTCCCAGCACCATTTATTGAATAGGGAATCTTTCTCCCAATGTATGTTCTTGTTTGGTTTATCAAAGCTTAGGTGGATGTAAGATGTTAGTTTCATCTCCTGGTTTTCTATTTGGTTCCAGATTTCTATGTCTTTATTTTTGTGCCAATACCATGCTGTTTTGATCACTATGGCCTTGTAGTACAGCCTAAAATCTGGTAGGCTAATGTCCCTGGCTTTGTTATGTTTCTAAGAACTACTTTAGCTATGCTAGGTTTATTTCTGGTTCCATACAAAGCAAAGAATTATTTTTTCCAAGTCTTGAAAGTAGGATATTGGTATTTTAATAGGGATGACATTGAATATGTAGATTGCTTTGGGAAATACAGAGATTTTAACAATGTCATTTTTCCCAGACATGAGCATGATATATTCTTCTAGTTGTTAATATCTTCTGCTATTTATTTCTTAGGGTTACATAATTTTCATTATAGAGTTCCTTCACCTCTTTTGTTAGGTATAATTATAAGTATTTTATTTTCTTTGAAGCTACTATCAGGAGAATTATGTTCTTGATTAGCTTCTCATCTTGGCTGATATTCGCATATACAAAGGCTACTGATCTGTGGTCATTGGTTTTATATCCTGAGGCATATTCTATTTTTTGATCACTTCCAGGAGTCTTGTGGTGGACTACTTGGGTTCTCTAAATATAAGATGATATTATCAGCAAAGAGGGAGAGTTTGATTTCCACTGCTTGCATTGGGTTGCCCTTTATTTTCTTCTATTGCCTGCTTGTATTGGCTAGAACTTCCAGCACTATGTTGAATAGTAGTGGTGGTAGAAGACAACCTTATCTGGTTCCTGTGCTAAGTGGAAAAGCTTTTAGTTTTACTAAATTCAGTAAAATGTTAGGTGTGTGTCTGTGATAGATAGCTTTGATCAGATTAAGAAATATGCCACCTATGCCGATAGTCTCCAGTGTTCTAATGAGACATGGATGCTGGATTTTACTGAATGCTTTCTCTGTATGTATTTAGAGGATCAGATGGTCTTTGTGTTTGCATCTGTTGATGTGGTGGATTACATTTATGGACTTGTGTGTGTTAAACTAGCCTCGTGTCCCTGGGATGAGACCTACTTGATCATGAAGTATGACTTTTTTGATGAGAAGCTGTAATCTGTTGGCTAGGATTTCGTTGAGAATTTTTGCTTCTATATTCATTAGCGAAATTTGTCTGAAGTTCTCCTTTTTTGTTGAATCTTTTCCCGGTTTTGTTATCAGGGTGATGATTGCTTCATAGATGGTGTTGGGGAAGATTCCTTCCTCCTCAATTTTTTGGAATAATTTTTGCAGTATGGGCATAAGCTCTTCTTTGAAGGTTTAATAGAATCCTGGTGTGAAGCCATCTGGACCAGGGCATTTTTTTGTTGAGCAATTTTTTATCGTTTCTTTGATCTCAGTGCTTGAAATTGGTCCATTCAGGAGATCTTTTTCTTCCTATATAAGTCTAGGGAGAGGATGCGATGCCAAATATTGATCTATTTCCTTCACATTGCCAAATTTCTGGTCATAGAGTTTCTAGTAGTATTCAGAGATAATCTCTTGTGTCTCTGTGGCACTTGTGGTTATTTCCCCTTTATCATTTGTGATTGAGGTTACTTATAGGTGAAAGGCCTATATGCCTCTGGCCAAGAAAGCTGTTTGAAAGAGAGCAGTGAAAAGTCTTTGTGCAGGCATACTTGTGAGAAACTGAGGCAGAATCCCATATGGTTGGGTTGAATGTGGGCATAAGAACCCCGTGACCTAAGGTCAGTCTGGTTGGTTGTGGGCATAAAAACCCCTGGACTTAAGGCCCACAAGGGAGCAGAGGCTTGCAAACAGGTTTCTGTATGTGTTAGGAATTTCCTGACTATGCCTTGCTTAAAGATTAAAGTAACCTCCAGATGGTGAGGCTAGTAAGGCAGGTATTCAATCTACCTTTCTCCCCCAGAGCCTCAGGCTTTATCAGATAAGAGCAAAGAAGTAATGGCTAACAACAAGTTCTCCATTAAGTCATGTATTTTTAGGAGGATTAAGTTAGATAAAGTAGTATCAGTTAAACTGGGTATACCTTAGCCCTTAAGGATAGCTTTATATAATGTTAATAAAATGGTTATAAATTAATCTGGTTTATCCGTAGGCCCATAAGTACCAGGCAGTAAGAGGCCTGGGGCCAAGGTTTATTTCATGTGTTTATTGATTAAGTTAATGTGCCTATATAGACTTTGGTGGAAGAAATAAAGATTGCCACATGCCATGAGAGACAGGTGGTCCCCTTTATTTTTCATACAATTTCAACTGCACGTCTTATTCTCCATGACATTGCTTCTCCCTTAGACCCTAACAGCAACAGTTACTAGAGATTTTACTTTTCTATTTCTAGTTAGTCTGGCCAAAGGTTTATATATAAACCTTTTAGGGAAGACCTTTCCTATCTGTAATCTCTTTGTTGCTGTAGCTATAACCATGGCAGTCACCACAGCCTCAGATCCAATCCAACCCCTTGCCACTTCTCCAATGCTTTTGTCCTCCTCCTGAGGTCCAGAAGTCTCCTTCTGTCTCCCTGCATCCCTAAAGGTTTTTTCTGGGCAAATCCCACAATCCACAGGTGCCTGAGTCTTCTCTCCCCAATCTCACTGTACCTGATTGCTTCCTTTAATGATATCTGAAAGAACACTTAACTTCTTTGAGGGAAATAACTGTTTAAAGTAATCCTTTAGTTAATCTTTTTGTCAAAGCAGAATCCAGTAATGAGAATAATCACTCTCAAATTGTTGTTTTTGAAATTTGGATTTTTTGTATATTCTTGTCTCAGAGCAGCTCAATTTGTAGACAATGTTCAAGGCCCAGCTGTCGACCATAGAAAAGACAAAGACAAACTGATAATGGAGGTGAATGCATTTAGGTCTGAGTATTTTCAACAGGGAATAAGTAGCTCATATTGGCACTTCTTGGAGCCATATCACTGGAGGACAAGTATGTTTATGAATATTCTCCTGGCACTTGAGGAGGATAAAACTGTGTTTATTCCCAAAGTGAATCTGATCAGCTCTCCCATAGTGAAAGCAATGGTTGGTTTGATTTGAATATAAAAAATATTTTTAAGATGCCTTTGCTTCCCCTATCTATAAGTATGGTAGGCATGAATCTTCTGTATAGACTGTGACAGAGGGAAAATAATGTATTACACCACCCATTGTCTCAAAATCATTGAATTTAGGCAAATTGCCCACAATCACAGAACTAGCAACTGGCAAAGACAAAACTCTATGTAGAAGAGAATCAGAGATTGCATAATAATAACAGTATTAGCAATTGTCAGGAGCTAACTATCTACTAGACACTGGTAGCATTTCAAAAAAGATAAAAAACAGATAATAAATTTAGGATTGAAGCTAAGCTCAGTCAATAGAATATATTCAATGACTTTGAATTGTCTCATGTTAAAAATAATGATAAAAGCTGAAATCAATTTAGCACTTACTAATGCCAGGCTCTGGGTAAAGTATTTTACGTTTATTATCTCATTCAATCCTCACGACAATACTTTAAAGGGGCTTAAAATCTACTGGTAGAAGTAGACAATAATCAAATAATCTCATAAATAAATTAAAATTGCAATGTTATAGGTCTTAAAAATGGCTACAGAAATGCCTAAATAGGCAGTTGCCCTAGTCATAAAGATCAAGGAAGATTTCCCTGAGAGAATTATTGGGAATGAGGAAATAGCATGTGCAAAAGCTTATAAGGAAGGAAGTATAGGGTTTCTGGAAACAGTGAAAGTAGGCTAGTATGGCAGGAATATAGACAAAACATGAATGTGGTTTTCACTGAATCTGGAGATTTAGGGAAGGGCTAGATCATGTGTTCATTGTATTAAGTATTTCAGGCCATGAGAGGTATTTGAAATATTTCAAAGAAGAAGATGAGCTGTTTAGATATGTCTTATGAAGTGATTGATTACTCTAGCTGACTGAAGAACATATTAGAGAAGGAAGAGAGTGGATGAATGAAGACCAGTTTGGAGATGATTGTTCTACTTAGGCAAAAGGGGAACATGACATCTTAGACCATCTAGTTATGGTAGATTTGGAGTGAATTTGGTTTATTCAAGAAATATTGTATTGGTTATAAGGAGCAGGGCTTGGTGATACATTAAATTTGGAGAATGAGTGTTAATAATTACTCTGCTGTGTAGTAATTGTGTCCCCTAAATTCATAGGCACAAATCTTAGCCCCCCAATGTGACTGTATTTTAATTTAGGAGCTTTAAGGAGATAATTAATGTTAAAAGAGGCCATAAGGGCTAGTTGGTAATCCAGTATGACTGGTGTCCTTATAAGAAGAGAAAGAGTTATTAGGAATGCTTGCACATGTACACAGCTATGATTTAATAAAAAAGAGAGAGAGAGAGAGAGAGAGAAAGCAGCCATGTTTAAGACACAGAGAAGAGAGCCATCTGATGTTAAAGAGAGAGGCTTTAGAAGAGCCCAAGTTACTGGCACCTTGATCTCAGACTTCCAGCCTCTAGAAATGAGAGAAATAAATTTCTCTCATTCTTTAAGACACATAGTCTATGGTATTTTTTCACAACCAAGATAATAAACACTCCTAGGCTTCTGGTTTTATTAATAGCAACTGGCTAGTTATATGATGGTGGCAATTACTAAGTTGAAACACACTTGGTTTCACAGAAAAAGATAAAGGAATGAAGACCAAGAATTTAAAATAACTTACCCATTTTTCCTAAACTGAAGCCTGACTGACTAACTCTAAACCCCAAATTCTTAATTAGTATTCTAGAATAGAGTAATTAGGGCAGGAAAAAAATTCAGTCTATTATGAGCCCTGGAGCTAAATTATAATTTTAATTTTTAAGACCAAGTTTCCAGTTTAATTATATAATGCAAAAAAAAAAAAAAAAAAGTCATCTGGACAAGTAAATGCTGCTGCCTTTGTTATCACTGCCTTAAAAACAAGAAACTGAGCTTACCTAGCTTCAGAGAGCACAGCCCAGAAGATGAACTTGATTGTGTTTTCTATGGAAGTGGAGGAAATCTGCCTTCTGATTGTTGATCTCAGCACTGCTGCTAAGTATTGTTAACATGCTTATGACCTTTTAAATCTGCCTAATCTTTGGAAGATGTATTCCAAAGACACAGCTGCCAGATATAATGAACCAGACTGACTCTTAAACCTAACCAAGTATGGGAGAAGGTATGACTAATACTGGATAATCTACTGTAGATGAGCAGCTCTGTTAGATTTAAATACTGCCTACTTTTCAACCAATTCTGTCTCCTCCCTCTGCCTTTCCCTCCCTCCTTCTTTTCATATGTCTCTCTCTCTCTCACCCCTACCCTGTCTCCTTCCCCCTCTCAACACAAATTCCCCCCCCTCCCCCCGTGGAGAAGAAAACATTTGACATTGGGGTGCTTTACTTTCTCTTTTTGTATCCTAGTGTGTCTGGTGCCTGGAATAATCATCGCAGTTCTTCCATGTCAGGGTTTGTATTTTCTGAACTGCCCTTTCTGTTTTATTTTATTTATTTATTTTTTATTGTTGGGGATTCGTTGAGCGTACAAAGAACCAGGTTACATTGATTGCTTGTGTCAGATAAAGAACCTCCCATAATAGTGTTCCTTTCCCAAAAGGTGTACCACCCCCACAATGTGATCCCCCCATCCCCTCCTTCCTTCCCTTTCTCTGCTCTCCCCATCCCCCACCATGTGCTAAGTCATTAATTGTTCTCATATCAGAATTGAGTACATAGGATTCTTGTTTCTCCATTCTTGTGATGCTTTGCTAAGAATAATATGTTCCACTTTCATCCAGGTTAATAAAAAAGATGTAAAGTCTCCATCTTTTTTCATGGTAGGAAAAATATGCTATTCTGTCCACAGCCCAGCCTTGCTTACTAGTGTATAATAGTGAGAGGTTTAGGGGTAGAGTCCAGGCCAGGGTCCACAAGGGGTGGACAGAATCCAGGAACTAAGGACAGGCTTTATTTTAAAGGAGGAGAATGGAGGTCTGACCAGAAGTCAGCCCCCCCCCCACAAACACACAATTTCAAGGGACTTTTATTAGTGTAGTTGAAATGTGGGAGAGGGTCATGAGAAGTGAGGGAAGTCATCTTTCCTGCAGAGCGAATGATGCTGTGTTTGAGACTGGTTTTAGAATTAATGCCTTCCACAAAAGGTGTTAATCTTTTATCAGGGCCTTATCTCTAGTGCCAGCCAGGACCAGGGTAGATTCTGATGTTTTCCAGGAACACGGGGAGTGTTTCAGGGGAGTGGGAAGGGAGTTTCAGGGGAGTGGGAAGGGAGTTGCTGTGACCATGCCATTTGGTCTTTGACCTGCTTTCTATCACTAGCTGTCCTCCCAGGGGAGTGGGAAGGGAGTTTCAGGGGAGTGGGAAGGGAGTTGCTGTGACCATGCCATTTGGTCTTTGACCTGTTTTCTATCACTAGCTGTCCTCCCAGGATGCCTATACTCTTGATAGGGTCATGAGGATTTACAGGAGTATGGGAAGGAGGTTGCTATAGTCATGCAATTTGGTTTCTGGCCTGCTTTCTTTCACTACCTGCCTCCCAAGTAGCTGTATTTTTTGTCAGTGTCATGAGGATTTCTTCCCCATAAATAGGAGCTAACCTGATAAGACAAGCATTGTCAACAGTGGTACCTAAAAAGAATTTTGTTACTCATAGGACATAGCTTTTCTTTCTTTCTTTATTTCTTTTTTTATGTGTTTCTGTCTTTGTTTGTTTGTGTTTATCTCTCTCTCTCTCTCTCTCTCTCTCTATTCTCTCTCTCTCTCTCTCTCTCTCTCTCTCTCTCTCTCTCTCTCTCTCTCTCTCATTTCTTTTCTTTTTATTACCTTCACTGGAAAACAGTGACTCTAATGGTAACAATTACATGAATAAGGCTTTTGGCTATTGCTGCAAGCCCTCTCCAATACTGCTTAGGAATAACATTTGTCCTATGAGGAAAAACTATTATAAAATTTTAAATTTCTAGAAATAGTTTTTCTCTCTCTGTTTTCTTTTTTTTAAGAAAGCCAGAAGTAGAAGGTATGCCTCAGCATCTGTTAGTACCATCTTTTAGCTATAAGGTGTTCAATTCCCCAATCATGCTTACCCCTTGTCATGCAGAAAGATGGCAGGTTGATGTATCCCTGGTATAAAATGAAAAGAGGAAAAACATAAAAACTAATTGACACACAGGGCTGCTAAATGCTGCTTTCACATGAATGGCAGAGAGTGCTTATCTATCACGACATTCTTTACTACTGAACCCAGAAAAGGCCTCAGAATTCTTTTTAATACTGCAAAGCAGACAGTAAGTTGATCCTTGGGATGAAACCTATTTGCCATTTCTAGTCCAGATGGTCTCTAAGAACTCTTTCAGCTCTTCTCTGATAATTACTTTTAAACGTTGGGTGGAAACCAAAGGAAACCATTTTACAACTGAAAAAGGCAAAAACTTGAAAAAAAAAAGAAGAAGAAGAAGACGACGGCATTTTCAGGGATATAGAGAAAATGAATAAGAACCCAGAAGTACTTTTTGCATATATGAAGTAGGCAGATTTCTAATTCGTGAGTTGTGAAGCTTGCTGATGTACCATAAGCACTTAAAATAACTATAATATAATTAGCATCACTTTTGTGAGGTGAGATACTGAGGACTCTGAGAAAAGGGAAGTATAGATGTCTTGGAAATAACTTATAGTGAAGGCAGAGGGATAGCTGGTATTTCCATCTGATTAGCTCCCTGAGACAAAAAACAGGAAAAAAAGAGAAGAAATGGTCTAGAACAGTGGTTCTCAAGCTTTCTAATGCTGCAGCCCTTTAATACAGTTCCCGTGGTTCACAACCCACAGGTTGCGAACTGCTGGTCTAGAATATGGAGCAATTGGGAAGGGAAGTCCTGGGGAGAGGCTCACAGTGGGCATTATAAGGAGAGAGGGTTGGGGTGAAGGAGATAGGCACATATTGGTGTCCTCAAAGATAAACTTCTTTATTCACTTCATCATCCCATCTTTTTGTGTTGCTGAGTGACTGGGAGGTGGTGTTTTAGCAACAATGCTTCTTCATTGAACATAAAATAAGGAAGCTCAGAATGATAACTATTTATCTGGGATGGCCTGGCTGATAGGATTTATATTGACTTTAAGCTAGAAGCCCCTTCAGTTTATAGCTTCTTTGATTCTAGTCCCCACCTCAAGGAGGTCTGTGTCTATGTGAACTAGGGAAGAATGGGAAAGTAGCTGTTCTTGCATTATTTTCGCAAAGGGAGCTAAACATGGGTGTCCATCTCAAGAACATGTCACCTAATTATATAATCATATAATTTAGAGGGTCTAATTAACACAGTTGTTAGATAACTAAGGCAGCTTTACAAGTACGTCTTAATTAATGAATAATATACTGTGTATTCATAGAAAGAATGTGACAGAAATTCAAGTTGCTAATGAAAACCCAAGGCTCCAATTGCACCTAGATCTTGCTAATAAACAAATAGCCTGTGCATCCACTAGGGCAAAACTATCACAGTTTTCAGTTTACATCTTATTAAATGTCTTCCTCTAAGCCTGGTGAATGTTAACATATTTTCATATAATTCAATGCCAAGATGACAATATTATGTATGTTATGTATGTATGACAATATTATGTATGTATGTTTACTATGGCACTTTAAAGAACTGTGACTACATTAAAATATAAGGAAATTAGATATTTTATACCCATAAAATCCTCAACTGGGTTTCCTTTAAAAGTCAATATTATGTGGTATCTGAATGCACTTGTTATTTGAGGATGGACTATTTTTATTATGATTGTCTACTGGGAAATGACCCATTTTTTCTTCAGCTACAGTACAGAACAGAGCTCAAATAAATGTATCAAGAGAATGCAAAGTACTTGGCTCAATTCATTTGAAGAGTACAATATTTAAATAGAAATATCAAATGATTATCTATTTTAGGAGGGAAGGATAACCTAGAAGGGTTAATGTTTTATGGAATCTGTAGTAGTAATATGTTGAAAGATTTTGGGTCTGAAGGGTTAAAATACATTGCAGAATCTAAAAAAAAAAAAACAAAAAAAAAACCAAAAAAAAAAAAAAACATTTATAGAATTATAATGAGCACAATAGCATGCCTACATAACAGACAATGGGGAAGGAAAAGCAGGGAACAGTATTTTTATTCCCATTTTGTAGAAAAGGAAGCTGAAGAATAAAGATGATAACAGAATTGTTGGAAAAGCACAGAGAACCAGTATAACAGCTAATATTAATACTGTTTTCTTGCTTAATGTATAAAAGGTTTCAAACAGATCCTAACATACCATAATTCTATTACTAGCAGATATTATATTTCCTTTCCATAGAGCTTGTGTATTTCCAACCCCCTCCTTATACAAGAAGGCCTTTTAATCCCTTGTGAAAGGAATTCCTTCTTTGTTGCTTTATTATGTATTATTTTATTTTTAAAGGAATTCCTTATTAAATTAAAAAATGAAAGCCTCTATTATTTTTGTTTATAGGATAAAATTAAGATAGTCTTACTATAGAACATGTAGAAATTGCAGACAAGAATAAACATAGAATATAATTCTTTCAGTCTTTTTTTTTTTTTCAAAAAATGCTATTAACGATATAGGGAACTAAAACCAGAATGCATTTTTGTCATTTTTTCATGCACAGTCATTCAGTATAGCACAGAATGTTTCACTTCTGATCACCAAAAGCTGTGTGGATTTATCGCCATAAGCAAAGTGATTCTTCAGCGGACACCAGCTGGGTATCCTCTTATTCAATTTAATTCTCACACCAGCTACCTGGAGACAGTGTCAGATTCCACAGGTTGAGGGCTCAGCCTCACAGGAATTCCTCCTACTTTAGATGCGAGTGGAAAGTAGTAGCCCAGAGGTGGAGAACCTATGGCCATAAGTCCTCATGTGTTCTTCTAGGTCCTTAAGTGCTTAAGAATCCAAATTTTATAGAACAAATACTTTTATTTTTATTAGCACATTTTGTTCCTCTTTTATATTTTTACTTTATTTTTAAAAATATCAAAGAATAAAATAAGTTTTAACAAAATGATCCTCCCAGATTGATTGGCACAATTAGAACATTAATAAGCTATAAGGGCTGAATTGACAGCCTCTCTGTTCTTGATTTAGTTGTAGCTTACCCTCCTGACTGGTGTCACTACCACATGAGGTTGGTTGGAGAAAATTTATAGGACTCAGTTATTACCTTTTAACAATGGTTCACTGTGTTTCTATTTGCAATGGAATATGTGAATAGTTGCACATCTCTACGGTATTTTTTCATTCTGTGTGCTTAACAGCCTGTCATGTCAAAGAAGACCAAGAGAACACTGAAGGAAGAAAACAGATTTTTTAATGAGGATTGGGAATTGCAACATTATCTTGCTTCCTGTTAAAGATAAGATGATTTCCTTGCTTTGTGATACTGCAATATCAACATTAAAGACATTCAGTGCTCATCAGCATTGTAACACTTACAAAGACCACAAATGTTTTAATTTGGAGAGAGAGGCACAAAAGGTTGCATTGTAAAAATCAAACAATGAAAAGCAAAAGCAAAGATAATTATTTCAAGCAACAATAAGACCTGGAAATATTGCCACTGAAGCAATTTATAAAATACCTTATATGCTCAGGTGAAAAGGGAACCCATTCAGTGATGTAGAAATTGTGAAAGAATGCATTGTTCATTTTGTAGAATGCTTAGACCCTGATAACAGTGATTTTCAACTTGTGTGCCATGGCATACTGATGTGCCGTGAGAGCATCTTAGGTATGCTCCTATTTTTTTTAAAAGATCATTAATTAAACTATTTTCAAAAGAATTTCAAGGCACAGTAAGTGTATTATTTTATTAACTCTTTCTTTCTTTGATCAACATAATTTAAGTGTGCCGTGGAAGTTTAATTATAGGTTCAAGTGTGCTGTGAGATAAAAAAGTTGAAAAACACTGCTGATAATGTTTTAAAGTAAAAACTGCTTATTTCAAGAAGACCCATAACTGATCAGCAGCACGAATTTGCCTTCAATTTAAGGGAAAAACTGAAATACTTCAAAAGGAAAATATATATTAGTCCGTTGCTTTGGATAAATCAACTGATACTAATGACAATATAGATTTTATACTTCATTTAGGTAATAACAGAAGATTTTCTTTGCTACAAAGAGTTACTTTGGGCACTCTGGCAAACAGAATACAAGAGATGGATATTTTCAACAACTTTCAAGAAAAATATTTTGAAGTTAGACTGAATTTAGGAAATTTAGTGAGTGTATATCCAGATGGTACACTTTCCATGATAGGAAAACATGAAGAGTTTATTACACAGAGAACAAGTATTAACAGATCCAGATGCTCTCATTTATTTTCATTGTATCTTTCATTGGCAAAATCTCCAAGCTAAAGCTACTACAGTAGAACCTCTGTAAGTTGACCACCCAGGGGTCTGTAACAAATTAGTGAACATACACAGGTTGTCAACATAAGATAGTAGGCCTACTGTACTGTTACATGCATATGGTGCATGTCTGCTCCATGAAAATTACATCAACCTAAGGAGGCGTTCAACTATGGAGGTCCTACTGTATTAGAAATGACACTTTGTAACAAGTTATAAGTATTGTTAACAATTCAAATGCAACACAACCTGTTCAATTTTCTAACATGTTAAAGTTGAAAGGTGTGGTATTCAGTGTGGGTTTGCCCTATCATTCTAAAGTATATTGGTTTTTCCAGGCACAACTATTAACCAAATTTTATCTCTGTGAGAATAATTAAACATTATGAAGAACAGAGTTGCAATGTGAATTATTGAAAGAAGGATTTTATAGGGATGCAACATTCCTGGGTGGTATTGTGTCAAATCAAAATGACTTGAATCTTTCTTTGCACTGTTAAACTGAGTAGATATGTGATATGTTCCAAAAATTCCAAGCATTTTTGAAAAAAGCTACCTCTTTTCAAAACACTTCTTCAAAAGAAATTTTGGATGAATATTTTCCTCAATTGGCAAAGGTCATTGACAAGCAGGATGGTAAAGGAAAATCATTTGAAGAATATGTGGCTGTTATAGACCTATTAATTGGAGCAGACAATGACAGATTCACTGACTCTGAGAATCATGACACCACAATTAAATTAGCATTTCAACCTCACATAGTTGATATCATCAAGGCACGTAAAGAACTATAGATGGAATTTATTGAGCTCTCGGTAGATGACATTTTAAAGTCATTGTTTTACAGTAAGAAATATTCAGTGGAAATATGAAAATAAGCAGTAGAACACCCATGCCATTGGCAACATGCCTGAAAAATGCTATTTTGCTCTTCAACCACTTTAATCTACATTATTCTAACTAACTAACCCATATCAAGATGGCCTTAAGGTCACAAATGACTGACACCCACCTAGAGGATCAACTGAAACTGTGGACTTCCACACTGTAACCAAATATTCAAATGCTTGCCAACAAAAAGCAGACAGAACAAAGTTATTAATAGGTTAGTTAACTTTAAAATTAACAAATATTAATTATTTTTTATTTTTTGAAACTATTATGTACACAGTAGTTACATTTTTATAAAATAAAGCACATTTTTAAGTGTGGAGGAAGTTTCTTGAATGCAGCCTCCTAATATTAAAAGTTAACCATCCCTATAGTAGGCTGTCACTTATACTCCCAACCAATGTGCCCACAAGCCCTTCCCCAGGTTTGATTAATTTGCAAGAATAGCTCACAGAATGTAGGGAAACACATTATTTATACCTACCAGTTTATTATAAGAGATACTAGAAAGATGTACAGCCACATAGAAGAGGTATATAGGGCAAGGCATATGAGAAGGGGCAAGGACAGCTTTTCTGCTCTTTCTGGCACTCTGTAAGTGTCCCCATGTGTTCAACAATCTCTCTGAACCCAGTCCTTTTGGGTTTTTATGGAGGCTTCATTGTGTATTCATGATTGCTTACATCACTTGCAATTGGTGATAGCCCTTATCCTCTCACTGGGGGTTGGGAGGTGGGGTTGAAAATCTCAATCTCTCATCCTGCCTTGTTCTTTCTGGCTGCCAGTCTCTATCCTGAAGCTATTTAGGGACCCCAGCCACTAGTCATATCATTAGCATACAAAAGTCACTTATCACTCTGGAGATTCCAAGGATTTGGGAAGCTGTATGTCAGGGAACAGGAAGAAGACCAAACATATATTTCCCAGTATCAAATATGCATTTACAGATTATGTTTTCATTTAAAGATTATACTAACACTATTAACATTGCTTTGTATGTTGCTTTTTCAGTTCATATTTAACCTTTCATTTTATCATTTGTTCTCTCTTTTTAATTTTTAACTCCTATGATGTATTTCAGTGCCTAGGTGGGACGTGGGGATTGGAGTCTGTGTCACAATCAGAAAGAAGGAACAGGAATGAGAATTTTTTTTTTTTTTTTTTTTGCAGTTTCTGGCTGGGGCTGGGTTTGAACCCTCCACTTCCAGCATATGGGGCTGGCGCCCCACTCCTTTGAGCCACAGGTGCTGCCCCAGGAATGAGAATTTTATGAGTGCATATTCCCACTTACATGCTCCTAAGATTTTCTCAGAAAAGGAAAAGGAAAAGGAAAAGGAAAAGAGGAAGGGGTGAAGATGTAGTAAACCTGCTTTCCCCAATCTCCCTCTTTTTTACCCTGCATGAATGCAGCAATGCTGAAACTCATGAAGAAGAATGAAAAGGAAACATGAACAAAGGATACAGATGAAAAAAATAAGTCTCACATGTTGTACTAAATGTAGAATATAAATGTCTTAACACAATAACTAAGAAAATGCCAGGAAGGTTATGTTAACCAGTGTGATTAAAATATGTCAAATTGTATATAAAACCAGTGTATGGTGCTCCATGATCGCATTAATGTACACAGCTATGATTTAATTAAAAAAAAAAAAAAGGTAAATTTTTGATTTAACTTTGGGAGACCCAGGGCATGCATTCTCTCCATCACTGTTCAGATATGCCATGCAAGGTCAACTCCTGCCTCCTATTAGATCAACCAGAACAGAGAGAAATGGCCATTGAGGGGACACCACATAAAATATAATTAAGTGCTACCACAGCACCGTCCTCACTTCCTAGCTATCTGTGATACTAGAGGCCAATCATGAGTATGAATATATGAATGACTTCATTAGTGTAGCTTTCTACCAGTTAATTCTCTCTTTATAAAAGCTTAGTTTATATCTTCTATAAAACTTGATATAGAGAACCAGCATTTCAGAGAATGCCCCAAAGTTTATAAATTTCTCTCATTTAGATCAATTTATCTTGACCTTCTGTTAATTTTATAGGCTTTTAAAATTCCTGACCCAAAAGGGCTCTTCTAAAGCATTGATCCAACCAATTTATTTCCACATTTTCACAGGAGAAAAACGTGAGGCTTGGAAATACTGAGTGATTTATCCAAAGTTACACAAACAGTCCCCCTGGCTACCATTCCACTTTGCTTTCCACTTCAACACTTGGCCTCTCTCACCTCTGGTGACATCTAAGGTGAAAGCTTTATTGCCTGGGATAGACAAGGAAGAGGCAGTATCTATTTATGGTTTGCAGGATTTGTGATATTCCAATCAAATATATAAATATACATATACATATGTGTATATATATATGTGTTTGTGTCTGTGTGTGTGTGTGTGTGTGTGTGTGTATATATGTATATTTTTTTTTTTTTGGGGGGGGGGGCTAAAATTTCCCAGAAAAATTTTTAAAATAAAATTCACTTTCTTACATTATTTAAAAAACCACTGG
>CAUYPK010093980.1:0-11582 GCA_963574355.1 Loris lydekkerianus
CCCAAACCAGGAAAAGACCCAACAAGAAAAGAAAATTATAGACCAATATCACTAATGAATATAGATGCAAAAATATTCAACAAGATCCTAACAAACAGAATACAGCAACACATCAAACAAATTATACATCATGACCAAGTCAGTTTTATCCCAGGGTCTCAAGGATGGCTCAATATATGTAAACCTATAAATATAATTCAGCACATAAGCAAATTTAAAAAAAAAGATCATATGATTCTCTCAATTGGTGCAGAAAAAGCTTTTGATAATATCCAGGATCCCTCCATGATCAGAACACTTAAGAAAATTAGTATACAAGGGACATTTCCTAAGCTGTTAGAGGCCATCCACAGCAAACCCACAGCCAATATCGTATTGAATGGAGTTACATTGAAATCATTTCCACTTAGATCAGGAACCAGGTAAGGTTGCCCATTGTTTCCACTGCTTTTTAACATTGTTATGGAAGTTTTAGCCATCGCAATTAGGGAAGAAAAGGCAATCAAGGATATCCATATAGGGTCAGAAGAGATCAAACTTTCACTGTTAGCAGATGATATGATTGTATATCTGGAAAACACCAAGGATTCTACTACAAAACTCTTAGAAGTGATCAAGGAATATAGCACTGTCTCAGGTTACAAAATCAACACTCATAAATTGATAGCAATTATATGTACCAACAATAGTCAAGCTGAAAAAAAATGGTTAAGAACTCTATTCCATTCATAGCAGTGCCAAAGAAGATGAAATATTTGGGAATTTATCTAAGAAAGGATGTGAAAGATCTCTATAAAGAGAACTATGAAATTCTAAGAAAAGAAATAGCTGAAAATGTTAACAAATGGAAAAACATACCATGCTTATGGCTGGGAAAAATCAACATTGTTCAAATGTCTGTACTACCCAAAGCAATGTACAACTATAGTGCAATTCCCATTAAAGCTCCACTGCCATACTTTAAAGATCTTGAAAAAACAATACTTTGTTTTATATGGAATCAGAAAAAAACTCAAATAGCCAAGACATTACTCATAAATCAAACCAAAGCAGGAGGAATCACGCTACCTTACCTCAAACTATACTATAAATTGATAGTGATCAAAACAGCATGGTACTTGCACAAAAACAGAGAGGTAAATGTATGGAACAGAATAGAGAACCAAGAGATGAACCCAGCTACTTATCATTATTTGATCTTTGACAAGCCAATTAAAAACATTCAGTGGGAAAAAGATTCCCTATTTAACAAATGGTGCGGGGTGAACTGGCTGGCAACCTGTAGAAGACTGAAACTGGACCCACACTTTTCACTATTAACTAAGACTCTCACCGGATTAAAGATTTAAACTTAGGACATGAAATTATAAAAATACTAGAATGAAGTGCAGAGAAAACAGTTGAAAAAATTTACCTTGGCAAATATTTTATGAGCAGGACCCCCTGGGGAATTGAAGCAGCATCAAAAATACACTACTGGGACCTAATCAAACTAAAAATCTTCTGCACAGCCACAAACACAGTAAGTAAAGCAACAGACTGCCCTCAGAATGGGAGAAGATATTTGCAGGTTATATCTCCAACAAAGGTTTAACAACCAGAATCCCCCGAGAACTCAAACGTGTTAGTAAGAAAAGAACAAGTGATCCCATCTCGGGGTGGGCAAGGGACTTGAAGAGAAACTTCTCTAAAGACGACAGGTACATGGCCTACAGACATATGAAAAAATGCTCATTATCCTTACTCATCAGAGAAATGCAAATCAAAACTACTTTAAGATATCATCTAACTCCAGTAAGATTAGCCCATATCACAAAATCCCAAGACCAGAGATGTTGGCATGGATGTGGAGAAAAGGGAACACTTCTACAATGCTGGTGGGAATACAAATTAATACGTTCCTTTTGGAAAGATGTTTGGAAAACACTTAGAAATCTAAAAATAGACCTGCCATTCAATCCTATAATTCCTCCACTAGGTATATACCCAGAAGACCAAAAATCACATCATAACAAAAATATTTGTACCAGAATGTTTATTGCAGCCCAATTCATAATTACTAAATCATGGAAACAGCCCAAGTGCCTATTGACCCACGAATGGATTAATAAATTGTGGTATATGTACACCATGAAATATTATGTAGCCTTAAAGAATGATGGAGACTTTACCTCTTTCATGTTTACATGGATGGAGTTGGAACATAATCGTCTAAACAAAGTATCTCAAGAATGGAAGAAAAAGTATCTAATGCACTCAGCCCTACTATGAAACAAATTTATAGCTTTCATATGAAAGCTATATCCCAATTATAGCCTAAGAATATGGGACAAGGGGAAAGGGAGGAGGGAGGATGGGTGGAGGGAGGGTAATTGATGGGACCACACCTATGGTGCATCTTACAAGGGTATGTGTGAAACTTACTAAATGTAGATTATAAATGTTTTTAACAAAATAACTAAGAAAAAGCCAGAAAGGCTATGTTAATCAGCATGATGAAAATATTTCAAATTGTATTTAAAACCAGCACATAGTACCCTATGATTGCATTAATATACATAGCTATGATTTAATTTTTAAAAATGTGAAAGATCTGCATAATGAATACTATAAAATATTGATGAAATAAGTTGAAGTGGACCCACAAAAAGGAAGTATATTCCATGCTCATGAATTGTAAGAATGAATATTGTCAAAATTTCCATGCTGCCCAAAGAAATCTACATATTCAATGTAATCCCCATCAAAATACCAATGGCATTCCTCACAGAAATTTTAAAATTTATGTTAAATCACAAAAGACACATAATAGCCAAAGTTATCCCAAGCAAAAAGAATAAAACTGGAGGAATTTTATTTCCTGACTTCAAATTACATTACAAAATTATAGTAACCAAAATGGCATGGTACTGTCATAAAAACAGTGCATTGACCCATGGAGCAAATTAGAGAATCCAAAACTAAATCCACATAGGTTTGTATAGTTATTATCATATTCTCCTCATGTATGTATAGTGGACTTATCTTCAACAAAGGTGCCAAGAGCATATAGTGAGGAAAGGACAGTCTCTTCAACAAATGGTCCTCGGAAAACTAGGTATCGGTATGTAGAGGAAGGGAATTATACCTTTCTCTTTCACCATATAAAAAAACAAATCAAAATAGATTAAAGACTTAAATCTAAGACCTGAAACTATAAAACCACCAAAAGAAAATATTGGGGAAATGCTTCAGGACGTTAGTCTGTGCAAGGACTTCTTGAGTAGTACCCTCAAAACATAGGTAACCAAAGCAAAAATAGACAAATGAGATTCTATCCAGCTAAAAAAACTTCTGCACTGCAAAGAAAACAATCAACCAAGGATGGAGACAATCCACAGAGTGGGAGAAAATATTTTCTAACTATGACAAGAGATTAATAACTGGGACATATAAAGAGCTCCAACAAGTGAATAGGAAAAAATCAAATAATCTGATTTAAAAAGGACCAAAGAATAGGAATAGACATTTCTCAAAAGAATACATACAAATGGCCAATGGGCTATATGAAAACATGCAGATCATTAGTCATCAGAGACATGCAAATCAAAACTAGAATGAGATACCATCTCACCCCAGTTAAAATAGCTTTCATCAAAAAATAGCCAATAACTAATACTAATGAGGATGAGGAAAAAGGAGAACCCTCATACACTGTCATTGGGAATGTAAATAGTGCAACCACTGTGAAAAACCTATGGAGGCTCTTCAAAAAAACAAATAATAATACACTTAGGTGGCAGGAGAAATACCATGATACAAAAAAAAATAATAATAATAATAATAATAAATAGAATTACCATATAATTCAGCAATCCTACTGTTGGGTACATATCCAAGGAAGGGAAATTCAGTATATCAAAAAGTTACCTATACCCCCATGTTTGCTGCAGTGCTATTTACAATGACCAAGATAGGGATTCAATCTAATTGTTTATCAATGGATGAATGGATAAAGAAATTGAGACACATATACATAATAGAATATTATGTAGCCATGTGGCTCAGTGAGTTAAGTGCCAGCCCCATATACTGAGGGTGGCAGGTTCAAACCCAGCCCTGGCCAAACTGCAACCAAAAAATAGCCAGGCGTTGTAGCGGGCACCTGTAGTCCCAGCTACTCAGGAGGCTGAGGCAGGAAAATTGCATAAGCCCAAGAGCTGGAGGTTGCTATGAGTTCTGTGACATCATGGCACTCTACCAAGGGCAGTAAAGTGAGACTCTATCTTTACAAAAAAAAAAAAAAGAAAAAAAAAAAGAAATAGTTATTATCATATTCTCCTCATGTATGTATAGTGGACATACAATATAGTGCTATTGCCGTTTGCAATAGCATGGATAGAACTGGAGAACATTGTTAAGTGAAATAAGCACAGAAAAACAAATTTCACATGTGCTCACTCATATGTGGGAGCTAAATATTAAAACTTTGATTTTATGGAGACAGAGAATAGAATGACAGTTATCAAAGAGTAGAAAGAATAGCGAGGCTGGGGGATGGTTAATGGATGCAAATATATAATTAGTTTGATAGAATGAACAATATGTGATAGCACAAACAGTGACTACAATCAACAAGTGAGGGTATAATTTAAAATAACTAACAAAGAAATTTTAAATGCCTGAGGTGATGGGTAACTCCCTTACTCTGATTTGATTAATTCACAACATATGCCTATATCAAAACATTATATGTACCCCATGAAGATACACAACTATTATGTACCCATAATAATAAAAATTTTACAATCTTTTTGAAAAGAAGTGAAGTGTTGAGTGTAGAGGGAACAGTTTTTCTTCCTTAATATTAAATTGGAAATTTCAGCCATCACCACTATATATTATAATAAATATGAAATTCCAAAGAGAATTGTCAAACCAAACTGTAAAATTTTTAAGGAGCTATCAGAGAACCAGTCAAGCCACAGGAAAGTATAAAAAGGTCAAGAGACTGGAGATTAAGACAAGGTTTGTGTAGAGGAATGTGTGTGTGAGTGTGCGTGTGTGTGCATGCATACACGCTTACCCTTGACACTAGATGATGAGTTGCACCTTCTCTAAGGAAGGGATCCGGTGCTACACTTTGCATAAAGGGCTTCACTAGGACAACTTAGAGAGGTTGAGGTAAGGCCCCCACAGCTTAATGGAGGGTAGAAGTAGCATCTGTCAGATTTACTGGAAGGCAGACGGGCAGTTGCTGAGCTGTCTGGGGAAAATGGAATAAATTATTTCTGGTGGAGAAGATGAGAACATCGGGAAGAAAGCTAGTGGGGCCACTTTTAGCCCTGCCCAAGAGGACTCTCTGGAAAGGTAATGAGCCTCTAATAGAAAGAGACAGGGGATAGCGGCTCCCTAAACCAGGGCTGAATAGAGAGCTAGAGAGGCAGGCCCACACTGCAGGCACTACATCCAGGTGAGCCCAGTAGAGGAAGCCCCCAGGGAGAGACCAAAGCAACACAAAGAGGAAAGCCCTCTCCGAACATATGCCCCTCTTACAGAGAGAACGTGAAATTCCCTTCTTCCTTGTCCCTTTCACCCTCTGAGCTCTATTCCTACAGTATCAGTAATCACAGCTTTTAAGTGGAACATAAGTGGGCAAGGAAGATAGAAAACCCCCCTTCTTGGGAAAGCAGCTGGTCCACCCCAGTTGGGCATGGAAACTGGATGTTAAATCAAATACAAAGTTTTATTTATAGTCTAAAACTGAACATTGTAATTTACATATTAAGAGTATATTAGAGACTGAAAGTCTCGAATTCAAGTGCTCAAATTTATGATCCTTCTCTTTTTGGTTTCATTTCTGCTTTCAAAATACTCAATTTTTTCCAGAGTTTTTCTCTTTCTGGTACGATGTTGCTGAAAGCACAAGGTATTGCCTATCACTCTGACTTTTCCAAACCTTTTTCCAAAGCCACGCCCTAAGTAGAAACATGGTCTGCCTTCCAACTCTCTGGAGGATAGCTTTACTAAATGTTTCATGACATGATAATAGAAGTGTATTTTTGGACTATGTGAACTGTCTATTCATGATAGGCAAGTGGCCGTGCCCTGGGAACCAAGCAGTAACTCAGAGACTCAATTTCATTCCATCTTATGGTTCCACCATCATGAATCTGGTAGAAGGAAAAAACAAACAAACAAACAAAAAACATGAAGCATCTTTTATCAGGAATTTTTATGAGTCAGGCCATGAAGTATTATAAGTCATTTCCTCTTACATCCCATTGGCTATAACCCAGTCACGTGGCCACGGCAAACCGCAAGTGAGGCCAGGAAACACAATCTACCTTTGTGCAAAGAAAGAAAAAACAGAAAACATATTTGGTGAATAGCCAGCCTATTCTACCTCCAGAGATTTTTATTTTCTAGAAGTAAGCCAATTGACTGAGACTTCTGGAAATTTTATTTATAAGAAATTGGGGGGCTTCCCACAACTGAAAAATTGTTAAAGGAAGACAAAAATAGCATTTAGATTATATCTCTAATTTAGGCATTTTGGAAGTATAATTTTCAGTTGTCAGATGCACAGCATCAAGTAATTTATCATTTGTATTTTTAGTTTGTTAGCATAACTCTTGAAGGCCTTTGGGCTAATTTTTCAACTTGAACTGATTACTCTAAAATCTGTTATGCAACTATCACCCTGGGACTTACATCACTTACAGTCCCTTTCTCTGTCACCAACCGAGGAGCCCTCTTTACTTGGATGCATTCCTCGCTTTTGTTGGCCCCCTTTTGATGAAGCACATCCTATAATAGCGTCCAGAGAAACAGTGCACAGAAAGTACTTTATATGAGATACAACATATATGAAAATATTATTCTACATTCACAGTTGATTAATAGGTTGGCTGACTATGGAATTCTGGGTTGCAATTCATTTTTTCTCAACATTTTAAAGGGACTTCTCCATCATTAGATGTCCCACCTTGTGAATGTGATCTGTTATTTCTATCTGGCTGCTTTTAGAATCAGCTTTTTGTCTTAACAAGTTCTGAAATGTCACTCTATTATATGTCATGAATTAATGCAGATATTTTTATCAGTCATTTTTAGCCACTCAAGACTCACAACCTAAAAATTCAAAGCTTTCAATACTTGGAAATTGTCTCACATTATTGTTTTTGTAATTTTCTTCTTCTCTCTCTTTGTTTTTTATTCTTTCTTGAGGACCTAATACTTAAAATGTTTTGCCTTTGATTTGTTCCACTAATTTTTAAAAGGGTTTTCTTTTCTATCTGCTATGTTTTTCTTTTTGTTCTAATTTTCTGCAAGTGTCCTCAGCTGTATTTCTATTATACTTTTTATGACTTTCTTATCATCCTAAGTTTTGTAGCTTCCTTTTACTGCTTCGAGAACAAAAGATACTTCCTGAGGCCACAGGGATATTCATCTTATCATGCTTTTCTTCTGCTCTTATGTTGTGTTTACTGCTTCTAAGTTTCCCTCCTTTTGTTCTTGTCTCTGACTATCAAATGAGATGCTTTCTTCATCAGTCTAGTGGTTTTAGCTCTCTATTTAGATTTGCAACTGATTGCTATGAACAGCACTTTCTGGATGGCAGAACATTTTAATTATTGAGCTTCACAAGAGATGGTCAGGACCCAGAAATCCCAGAAATGTCAGAATATAGCGCTTTTATTTTCAGCCAGTCAAGTACTTCCAAGAGGAATCTGCCAGTATACTTCCTGCTGGATCTAAGTGATGGTGGCATACATTCTATACATTCAGCGAAGAAAGGCTAAAGTTCCACAACATACAGTATTCAGATATTCTTTAAGTTCTCCTTTATCACTATTTAATTGTATCTTTCATTCTACTCTTCCTACTATCTCAAAATCCAGACTTTCTTAGGTTCAACTTTTCCAGGAAGCAAACTTCCTGCATTCTACAAACACTGGGGGAAGCAGTAGTTGATGGGCTCACAGTGGTTGGGGTAATATTGCATGGAATAAACTTTCACTTATATAAACCTTCCATCAAGCCTCTTAATTTCATCTTCACCTCTACATTCTCCTTCAGAGGTGCATGGTGCCTTCTGGAGTTCTGTGCATGCTGTGTCTTGTGTCCCATCTTTAGTAGTTACCTTCCAGCCTTCCCCACTCTGCTCTTCCATCTGCCAAATTTTAGTGACCTTTTATGTTCTTTTGTGTTCTCCTTATCTATTCATTCATGCATTTTTATTCTTTTAATATCATTTCATATTTACTACAGTGTGGGTATTAAATCCACAATGTTTAACTATAAGTCTAATAACATTTTCAGGTGTCACTTTTGCTTCCCAAACATATCACCATATCCTAGCATGCTTAAATTTCAAAGACACATGCCTATAAATATAATAAAGCAAAGTAATTTCAGTATTTTGTATTCTTTCAAGAGATTAATCATAGAATAAAGAAATGTGTAGATCTAATTTTTCATTCAAGATTCATTCACTATCGGCTTGAATGAATATTCTCTGACAAAAACACAGGTCATACTATAAAGTGTTAAATTTGTATTAGGCCACTGAATTGCCTGCAAGCTAACTAGAAAAATCATCTCACCAATATAAATGATATATATTTTTTGGCTTATAAGATATTATAACGCAGTCATAATGTATTTGCATGCCATCATCTATATTTTTCTTTCATTCACTTTCTCATATTCTGTTTTCAAAGATCCTTGTTTGTCCTCTGAGGACAAATTCAACTTGTCAGGAAGTTACCTCCAGGCAATGTCTTTTCTAGTGGCCTGCTGTCTTGGTATGGATGAGATATGAAAGAGAGACATCTAAAGGACATTCAAGGAACTGAAATGTAAATATACACTATCCATCCTTTATGATTAATTCCCTTGGAAACAAGGTCTGTAGTTTATTAAAGCTAGAAAACAGCATTTTGGAGACAAGATGGCTGACTGAAGCCAGCTTTCCACAAAGGCTCCCATCCAGAAGGAGAGTTTAAAGGATAGAAATATAGCAAGTAACCTGGTGGATTAGAGCTGCACCAAGAGAGAAGGTTGAAGAATGCACATCAACCCTGCTGAGGTGAGCTGGGACCCCAAGGATACAAACAAAAGGTACAAAATTCATCACCAAGTGGATGTGAGTCCCCTCCCCCATGAGAATGGCTAGGAGTACCCCACAAACAAACAAGCAGAGTTCAAAGTTTCCCCCACTACACTCCATGGGAGATACCCTCTAAAAACTGGACCTACCTCCCCTACTAGGGTGCCGTGGTGTTCTCCTGCCAGGCATAAAACTATAAAACTGTATATATTCTCTACCTGAAAGTCTGAGCTCCTAGCACTCTCCTCCTCTCACTCTGAGGTCTGGAGGCCTGTCCCCCAGGAGTCCAGATTCTTGGGTGATTTCTCAAGGGGTGAGGACAGGGCCTAGACTGCGGCTGGACAGTGCTGATTCTGCGGCATGGGAGTGAGGAGCAGCCGGCCTGCTGAGAGGGAACCACGCTGGAGTGGCAGTGCCCCAAGGTGCAGAGCAGCAGCCATTTCTGGCAATGATAGGGCTCACTCCGGGATATTCTGAAGCCATACGCCCTGTCTCCCTGGGCAACCAGAGGAGACTGGGCATTTTCTCAGGTGGCAACCACTGCGGAACAAATCTGGGATGGAAATGCAGGCCCCATGAGTAAAGGGTTTGCCTGAGGTGGTACCAGCTTGGCTAGAGCGCGGGGACTAGAAAACGCATGCACAGAGCTGGGAAATTCCCAGGGCGGGGCTGACCCAGAGGACCGCTTTAATGAGCCTAAGACACACTCGACCCTCAGGGGATCGTCAGCCTATAGACAAAGGAAGGCAGGAGGCTAGAACTGACAGCTAACCGAATACAAATCTGCAGGAGCAAAGACAGGGCCTGAGGTGCAGGCTCTGAAAATTCAAAACAGCTTCTCTTATGCAGGGGAATTTATCAAGAACAGAAACAAATTTCCGCAACGTTGTTCTGTTCTGTTCTGTCAGTAATATCAATAAAGGGTGGGGCTGGAACTTGTGAACACCCCCCCAGCCTCCATCAAGAGCCCAAGGTTGTCAGGTTTCACCTCCCCCTGCTGGATAGAGGCAGAGCATTGCAGCCTGGCTGAGCAGATATAGATTTCCTTATGTTTCAGGCAGCTGCAAACCCCTGGAGTATCTGTTCACTAGAGGCAACTGGGTCACATCCCTGCAGGGCTATCAGTGACTGGGTGTGGCAGAGGTGCAAGGTGGGGAAGGTGGCACCAACCTTCCCAGACTAATCTATTTCCTGGGTGGGTCCTCCTGCCTTCACAGAGCACCAGAGCAAATCATATTTGAGTTGTCACTAGACCCATGCAATCCAATTGCCAGAGACATTTTAAACTCTCCCACCTGAGACAGGTGCTGACTGAGACAATTGATTTGGACCTTTTGAACTGAGCCAATTGCCCAAGGACTATTCAAGTGCTGCCCTGAGTGTGTGGCTATAGGAAGGTTTGATTTTCCTTTTCCAATTGTTGCTTTGGGGGCAGGGTGACTTTATTGCTGGTATTTCTCCACAGCTGAGACTTCAACCCAGAGTAACTGTTTCACCAGGGTCGGACAGAGATCAGCTGAAAACAAGACAGAACCACGTAGCCACACCACACCAAATAGGTCCCCAATTTCTCAGGCCATAGCACTGTATGGGTCCTCAACAAAGCTCCTTGGGAAAAATCAAATAGTGTAAAATAATCATGAGGCAGAATCAGTGTAAAAACTCTGTTAACAGGAATAACCAGAATAGATCAACACCTCCACCCCCCCCCAAAAAAAATATGGCAGATGTAACTGAAGATCCCATTCATAAACAGCTGACCGAGATGTCAGAAATCAAATTCAGAATTTGGATTACAAACAAGATTAATATAATGGTGGAAAATTTGAAATTAAAAATTCAAGGAGTAATTCAAAACTTGTGTCAAGAATTTAACGAATTTAAAGAGAAAACCACCAAAGATTTTCACCCACTGAAGCAAGAATTTGTAGCCCTGAAACATCTGAAAAATACTGTAGAATCCCTCAGTAATAGAGTGGAGCAAGCAGAAGAAAGGATTTCTAACATGGAAGACACAGCCTTTCAACACTCCCAAACTCTCAAAGAAGAAGAGAAATGGAGAGCAAAAATGGATAATTCTCTCAGAGAGCTCTGGGATAATTCAAAGAAGTCTAATATCTGCCTCATTGGAATCCCTGAAAGTGATGAAGTGGCCTCGCAAGGCACAGAGGCCCTTCTCCATGAAATTATGAAAGAGAATTTTCCAGACATGCCAAGAGATTCTGACAGTTTCAGAACCCCAGCATGACTCAATCCAAAAAATACATCCGCCATGCATATCATAATTAACTTCACTATAGTTAATAAGAAGGACAAATTTCTGAAAGCAGCCAGGCGTAAGAAATCAATTACCTACAAAGGGAAGAATATTAGAACGACTGGAGATCTCTCTGCTGAAACTTTTCAAGCCAGAAGAGGGTGGTCATTGACTTTTAATCTGCCAAAGCAAAATAACTTTCAACCCCGGATTCTGTATCCAGCTAAACTG
>CAUYPK010093983.1:0-24681 GCA_963574355.1 Loris lydekkerianus
AAAACTACTTTGAGATATCACCTAACCCCAGTAAGAGTAGCCCACATAACAAAATCCCAAAACCAGAAATGTTGGCGTGGATGTGGAGGAAAGGGCACACTTCTACACTGCTGGTAGGAATGCCCACTAATACGTTCCTTCTGGAAGGATGTGTGGAGAATACTTAGAGATCTAAAAATAGACCTGCCTTTCGATCCTATAATTCCTTTACTAGGTTTATACCCAGAAGACCAAAAATCACAATATAACAAAGACATCTGTACCAGAATGTTTATTGCAGCCCAATTCGTAATTGCTAAGTCATGGAAGAAGCCCAAGTGCCCATCGACCCACGAATGGACTAGCAATTTGTGGTACATGTGTACCATGGAATACTATGCAGCCTTAAAGAAAGATGGAGACTTTACCTCTTTCATGTTTACATGGATGGAGCTGGAACATATTCTTCTTAGCAAAGTCTCTCAGGAATGGAAGAAAAAGTATCCAATGTGCTCAGCCCCTACTATGAAGCTAAACTATAGCTTTCACATGAAGGCTATAACCCAACTATAGCACAAGGCTATGGGGAAAGGGCCAAGGAAGGGGCAGGGAGGGGGGAGGTTTTGGTGGAGGGAGGGTAATGGGTGGGGCCACATCTGTGGTGCATCTTAGAATGGATACCGGCGATTGCACTAATGTACACAGCTATAATTTAACAATAAAAAAAAGAAAGTGAAAGACTACCCACAGAATTGGGGAAAATATTTGCAAATCATGTATCTGATAAGGGACTAGTATCTAGAATATATAAAGAACTCTTACGACTCAATAAAAAAACACTGATTATAAAATGAAAAAAAAAAATAAGAAAACACAAGTGTGAGAATGAAGAGACATAGGTGTGTGTTTAAAAACAGTGGTCAAAGAAGGTCTCTCTGATAAGATGATATTTTCACAATTAAGTAAGAGGGAGGAAGCTGCATCGATATATGGAAGTCCACCACATGCAGGAGAAATAGCATGTGCAAAGGTCCTGTGGTTGAAAGGGGGAGGCCATACAGTCACTTTAAAGATGTGGGAGAAGGGTCATGTGTAAAGTCAAAATAAGATAAGAAAAAAGGCTACAAAATTATTCTTAGAATCTAATAATTATGTAAAAAAGCAAAAAAAAAAAAAAACCATTAAAAAAACCAGAAGAACAATATGTTAGTGGTAAATTATCTTGGTGTAATGTAGTTTTTAAGAGCAAGAACTCCAGAACCAGAAAATACCTGGGTTCATATCACAGTTGTGTAACCTCAAAGAATTTGCATTGCCTCTCTGTGCCTCTTTTGCAAAGTGAGGGTAATGTTAACAACAGCACCTGTAAGTAATTCTGCGTTGTTGAGAGGAATAGTTGTTGAGATTAGTATTTCCATGATGTTCATGCCCTAATCCCTGGAACTTGCATGCCGTGCTCCCTTACGTAGAAAAGGGGAATTAAGATTACAGATGACATTAAGGATTTTAATAAACTGGCCTTAAAATGGGGAGATTGTCTGGGACTATTTATCTGGACCTAATATGGTTACAGGGATTCTTCATTGCAGAAAAGAGAGATAGAAGAAGCGAGTTGAAGAGTCATAATAACAGCAGCAGCATCAGAAATAGGAAAGGAGGGACCATGAGCCAAGGAATCTGGGTGGCCTCCAGAAGCTGAAAAGGGCAAGGAGGCATTCTTTCCAAGAATGTCCGGGGGGGGGGGTGGGGGTAGGGGGGGTGGGGGGGGAGGGGGAATGCAACAATCCTGCTGACACCTTGATTTTTTGTCCATGTTGGACTTCTAAACTACAGAATTATAAGACAATAAGTATATGTTATTGTAATCCACTAAAGTTGTGATAATTTGTTGCAACAGCAATGGAAAAGTAATTTAGAATAATTTCTGGTACATAGTGAGCAATATTTGGAATGGTATTTTCTACCACATTTTCCAATAAACATTAAGCATGTAAGTATGTATTGGTTAAATTTTTCCTTTAAAATGGGGGGAATTACTTTTATCATTAGTGTTACTAACAAATAAAAAGAAGATTTTAATTGCAGGAGAACAAAATTAGTTAAAATATAAAATAGAAATAATGAAAAGAAAAAAAATAAATAAAAACCCTATTCCCTAAATTGAAAATATCTTTTGTTTTTAAGATACATTCTTCAGTTGCTAACAAAATACTGACAAGTGGAGAGGACTGGAGTAGATTAAAAGAGATTTCATTTTGGATGTGTGATTTATAGACTCTGAAGAAACTGTGACTTTGTTTAGAATCCAGATGGAGGTCAGTAATCTAAGGCATGGAGTCCAGTAAGTTTCTTTACAGACAAGGATCATAAAAGCTTGGAATTTCACTCCTAATAAAAGCCTCTAGGAATTTGTGAATTTCATTTTCCTTCCAACAGAAAAGTGACAAATCAAATTGTAACAGGTCTGCCGAGAGCACCTCATCCCTTAATTCTTGGCCTAAACAGGTCTCCAGGGCACTCAAAAATTTCAGTTCCATCGAAACACTCAGCAAGCATCTCCCACATGTACGGCCAGACCCTACATTAAGTAGCATTGAACTTACAGACACTATATAACCTGTAACTTTTACAGTTTAAAAAATACAGCCTCATTATTTTAAAAAACGGGAACATTTACTGTTCATGCTCAATTTTGTATTCAAAACTATTCATTGAATGACCTTCTGAATATATTTAGATATCATGAAATATTTTCAAATAAACGACATGGTTTCTCAAATAATTTGCAGGAAGGAATGGGAAACTTGGTAGCTTTTCTACTTTACTACTTTGGAATTACTTTCACATAACTCATCATTGAGATGTTTGGCAAAAAAATCAGAATATTTATGATTCCATAACAATTATATAACAAAATGTTTGTCAAGATGTTTGATTTTAAAAGAGTATTTTTCCTTCTTGATTTAATTTAATTTTATTAAAATAATGCCCCCCAAAAAGCAAACACCTGTCCCTTTCTCAACTCCCCAGAATCAGTCACTTTCAATATTTTTGTCTATTTTTTCTGTCATTCACTTCCATGCTTCTAAATAGCTTCTTTACATTAGTACTTTCTGTTTGTTTTTATTATTTTTAAATTTTAACTTACATCTATTGATTCCTACAATGTAAAATGAGAATTTAACTCTCACAACCACTCCTCTCACACACAAACATATAAACTCTTCTTTTCCTATTCTTCTGAATGGCTCTATCACATCGGTGTTTTTACATTTTATAGCTATGCGAAAATAATGCAGAATAAATTAACCTACTGGCAGGGGTACTCAAACTGCGCCCCCGGGCCACATGAAGTGGTGTGATTGTCTTTGTTCCTGTTTTTTGTTTTTTTACTTCAAAATATGTGCAGTGTGCATAGGAATTTGTTCATAGTTTTGTTTTGTTTTGTTTTTTTAACTATAGTCTGGCCCTCCAACTGTCTGAGGGACAGTGAATTGGCCCCCTGTTTAAAAAGTTTGAGGATGCCTATATAGTTTCATTTCTTTTTTCTTTAATATTTTGCACCCTGGTATTGATAATTTTCTCATTTAGTCCAATTGATTGGTTTAGTATGTGGCTGTCACTCATTCCTCAGCTCTGATAGAACTGAATTTCAGTACAGCTAGGAACGCATCAGTTTTTTTATTTTTTCTTGCAGACATCTCTGCTGAAACCTCTATCCTCGTGCTCTGAACTGGACTGGTTGCTCCAGAGTCCTCTATACCACGATCACCCTAGAACTTTCCTATCCAGGGAATAAGGCCTTTACCCTGTTCCTATGATATAAATATGTTTCCAAGACACCTTAACTCTCTCTTGGACTATGTCATAACTTTAGGAAAGCACATTTCTCAAGAGTTTCCTGAGAAGGATGCTTGGGACCTAAAACTGTTGAAAACTTTCAAGTCCAAAAAATATCTTTCTGTACCTTGTATGTGATTGTTAGCTTGGTTATGCATAGAATTCTAGTTTGTAAATCCATCGTCTTCTTGTTTCCTGTGCTGCTTTCAGGAGACTAAGTTTGCTCTAATTCCCCATTATATGTATGTCAACTATTCCCCCTACCTATGGAGGTTTTTGGTATTTTACTTTATATCTAGTATTCTAATACTTTTATGGTGATATACCCCACTTTAGTTTTTGTTTTTCATCTACCACTTTTCTGGTCTCAATTTTTCATGATTTTTGTTGAAACTGAATACCCATAGTTCTGAGAAAACTTTTTAGAATAGATTTTTAATAATTTTTTTCTTTATTTCCTTAAGTCTCTCTCTGTGGAACTCATATTATCTCCTAGTATCCTATCTTTTGGCACTCCCCAACTTACCCCTTAATTTTCTTGCCTTTTCTCATCAATTTGGGGACATACAATATGAAATATTTCCTCAATTTTATTTTCCAACTCATTTACTGAATTTTTAATTTTTGCTATCACCTTTAAATGTCTAAGATCCTTTTAAAACAATCTATTCTTTTACATGGGCATGGATTCTTCTCTTATATTTCTGACAATACTAAAAGGCTTAATCACTGTCCTTTTTTCTGTTTGTTCAGGTCATTGTTAGGGTCTTCCCTCAAGTAAAGACAGTGCCTCCCTGCGGGATGTCTTACCTGGTAGGCTCCACTGCAAAGTGATCTGGTGTTGACCCAGCACCACAGAAGCAATCTCTGTAGCACTTCACTTTTGGGAAAGTTATGCTTCCCAAAATGAAAATCTTCCAGTTGCACAGCTTAGGATAAGGGAGATGGTTACAAGCTACATTGTTTATGTTTGAGGAAGTGAGTGGGTCTGGGTTGGGCCTCTCATTTCTAACATGCAAATTTAAACCTAACCTCCCCTGTTTTCAGTAAAAGCCTCTATTTTACCCAAAGAAGGGTAAAGAAAACCTCTCCAATCTGACATTTGTGATTCACTCTCTCGAGACAGTAAATGTCAAATCTTTGGCCAGAGTATGGAGGGCCAGTTGCTCTGTGGAAGAAAATCTGTAGGCCAAACCACTAACGCAAAGATTTTCAACCAATCCATCCACTGTGAACTCCATCCGGCACCTCCTACTCGTCCAGATACCTGTGGTAACAAATTCCTGCACCTTGCGCAAATTCTGCTGATGAATTGGTTTGCTTTTATTGGCTTTCCGCAAGGCAGGCTTGAATCTTTGATTGTATAAGTCGCTTAAGTTAGTTATGTTCAGGTCCTCCAAATTTCTACTTCCAAATTTGAAAAAACATTATGTGTCTGCTAAAACTTAAAAGTTTCTTTTATCATCATTCTAGTGAGACTAGGAGAGGGAGCAGAAGTAAAAACATATATTCATTCTCCCATATTTATCTGGAGCAATCTCTTACAATTCATAAAATAATCCAATGTTACTTTTTTATTCTCATAATGACATTTTGAGATTTTGTAAATGTGAAGCATTTTCTTAAGAAACTATATTGTGATTGCAAATAGACGCATTCTTAAAACCTGTCTATTTAATCTTCAATATATAATAGTTCAAAGCATGAAAAATGAGTTAGCAGACCTAAAATAGAATGGTAGGGTAACAACTTACTGCTTCTGTCATTTTAAGCAAGTTATTTGACTTCTCTAGACTTTTGCTTGATTTTTTATAAAGTGGGACTAATAATGGTACCAGAAAGATTAAATCAGATAATTTATGTAAACTTCCCAGCACATAGTAAGATGTTAAGTGTTAATTTTAACTACCATATAACAACTTTCAGCTTTGAGAGGATGAGTTACCAACTCTTTACACTCAAAAAGTTTAGCTTGCCCAACTTGCAGTCTTTTACTTCTAAACACAGTTTCACCAAGTATCATTCTTGCAACAATAATCAGCAAATTTGCTTTGCCAGCACACACAGGCAATCAATGACATAACTTGGATTTTGTAGTGATGATGTAGAAGATGGGAATAAAAGAGAAAAATTAAATTGATAAGTTTTAACCTCAGAAGGCAGAGTGTTTAGCAAAAGGTTTGGGATACACAATTTCCAGGATTTACTTATGCACCCCAAAATTTGCCATCTAGACCATTAGGATAAAAATGCCAGTTTTCATCAGACACAACAGCATTTTGAAACTTCAGAACTTTAGAGATAACAGTATACATGATCTTTCCATTTATCAGAATTTTCTTCCTTTACTTAAGGAATTCTAATCTCTGACATAAGGCAGAACCCATTTTCTGTTATCAAAGCTAAAATTCCTTGTAGTACCTTTCCCAGCCTGGCTTGCAAGGGAGGCAATTGCACATGTCCCAGATTTAGCCAGACTCCATATATTCACCCCAGTCTTTGAACTGAACAATAATGATGGAAGAAAAAACCCACAAGCAAACATTGAATGACCAAGTTTGTAGGGTTCCAGTGGCATCTGCGCCAGTGCTAACATTGATATCCAGCATCTGGCAGCCTGGACAGGGCCAGCTGCGGCCTCTCGTGCTCAGTGGCCGTACTAACGCTGTCCTGGCCAGACGAGGTGATGCTGTGATCTGCCAGGGCACCTCTCCTGCGGCCTGGCCCCAGGATGGCTTTCTATTATTCCTACTGATCGTGTTGGCTCCCGCCATAGTTCCTCCTGCCACATTTCTGCTTTACTTATTATCTTTCCATTTAGAAACTCATCATGTGAAACTGCAAAATTAGCAAATGCCTAAAATTATCACATAAAACATGAATTACTTCTAGTTCTAAGTTCATGAATTTATTAGTGTACCTCTCAATCAAAACTAAAAATAAAAAATTATTTTTAGGAAAAAAAAAAAGCTGCCACCATATCCATCTCCAAACACATTGTTTCATTATCCTGGTCACAGACATTTCCAGAATGAGAGTTCATAGTTCCCTCACATTGTTTCTGATTATCAGGAAGCCCACGTGTTCTTCACTGAAGGGGTCTGGTCCTGCTGCTGTTGACTTGTCCCTTCCCTTATTCTTCATCTTCACCTTTCTTCTTTTTTTATTTTAAATTAATATGAGGGTACAAATTTTTAGGTTACATTGTTCTCACTTGAAGATGAAGTTCAAGTTATAGTTGAGCCCTCCACCCAGGGAAAACGCTGAACGTCCTCACAGTGTGCACATTAGGTGAGATCCCACCAATTGCCCTCCCCCCTCCTCCCTCCAATCGCCCTTCCCCCTCCCCCCTCCAATCGCCTTCCCCTTTCCCCACCCCTCTTTCTTTTTCCCTCCCCTTTGCTAGACTGTATTTGTGTTTTATCATTCATGTAGATGTGCAATTTATATACTGGTTTCATGTTAGTATTGAGTACCTTGGACACTTGTTTTTTACATTCTTCAGATACTTTATGAAGAAAAATGTGTTTCAACTCCTTCCAGGTAAACATAAAAAATGTAAAGTCTTCAACTTCCCTTATGGCTGTATAGTACTCCATGACATATGCCACAGTTTCTTGACTCATTCAAGGGATAATAGAAAGTTAGGTTGTTTCCATGAGTTGGCAACTATGAATTAAGCTGCAATAAACATTCTGGTACAAAAAAAAAAAAAAAAAAATGATTTTTGTTTGTCCGGGTAGATACCTAGCAATAGAATTGCAGGATCAAATGGAAGGTTGACTTTTAGTTCTTTGAAAATTCTCCACACTTCTTTATAAAAGGGTTGTATTATTTTGCAATTCCACCAGCAGTACAAAATTGTTCCTTTATCTCCACATCCACACTAAATTATTTTTAGGAAAAAATAATTGTATTCCTACAATACAATATAAACTTTAGGAAGTTTTGGGACTTTGTGATGTAACTACTAATCTCACTGGAGTTAGGTGATATCTCAGAGTGATTTTGATTTGCATTTCTCTGATGATTAAAGATGATGAGCATTTTTTCATGTGTTGGCCATTCATTTGTCATCTGCAGAGAAGTTTCTGTTCAAGTCTCTTGGGCACTTAGAAATGGGCTTGTTTGCTCATTTTTTTCTCAACTTTGCTTCTGAAGGCATTTCCTCTGGTTCACTAAAAGCTGCTGCTACTGAAAGTGTTTTTATAGCAATAGTTAAGACAGTGTCTTTAGACTTGCTTTAGCTTAGTTTGACAGCTATGACTAAGGTTTCCTTTGTCATCAGCTTAGTTTGACAGCTATGACTAAGGTTTCCTTTTGCCATCTGATAGCCCATCAAAAATCTAAACTTGAAGGTCTTTGCGAATTTCACTGGGAGGTCTCTACTTCTTTAGCTAATTGTTTCTCAGTGATATGCCTGGAACTTTCTTCTTCAGTATTAGGAGACTCTGCCCTAGTTTTTATAAGTTTATTTATCTCTTCTTTTAAAGTTGAGATCACTTACTAGCATGAGCTATTTTTACTAAGAAGATTAACAGAAGCCAGCAACTTCAGAAAGCATTGTTAAAAGGAAGTTACCTCTGCACTGGTAGGGTGCACCACAGGAACTGAGGACATGTGGTGGGAATGTGTGAAGAAGCCTTATGAACAGACTGGTCGCTCAGCTCACTGTGTGTTTCCTGCCTTCTCTCTCACCTTCTCCCCTGTATTTTCCTCACCATATCCCCTCCTTCAGCCAAATCAGTTCTCCTCAACACATTTCTTTTTTGCTCATATCCACTAGAGTTGGTTTCCACGTACCACCAAGAATTCTGATGGCTATGACAGAGATGGTGAAAGAATTGGACCATGCCAGCTTCTTATCAAAAATAAAGGATATACACTTTAAAACAAAAATTATTTTGTTTTATGAAGCAAATTCATATGAAGCAAATTCAAATACCAGTAAGATTCTAATCAACGGTGATGTGTTCACCATTTTTCCATAAGACAAAGATGTTTCTAGATGCAAATGAAGCTGGGTCTGCATGATGTGGGAATTGAAGAGCTACAGGTCACCAAACAAGCCTTCCTCCCATCAGGAGCTGTGCGCAGTCTCCTCATCAGATCTGTGACAACACCACTTTTATGCAAGGAACAGCTTTGTCATCAGTATGCTACACTTTTTAATGTCAACTTTTCTTTAATTATTCTAGATTTATATAACACCACACAGAAAACAATTTGAATGGGCAACATTATAATACAATACTAAGAAACATGTTAACAGGAAGAAAATCTTCTTAACAGATTTTTCAAGGAAAAGGAAATCATTCAGCCCCATGCTTGGCATACAGGAAGTACCCACTAAACTTTAGATTTCTTATTGTAACCCCACAGGAATGTGCTAAGTGGTGACCCTCAGGGGATGTGTTAAGGTGAGGGGGAGCACAAAATCCTTCTTATCACTTAAGACTCAGAATTGTCGCTGCCTCTTTCATCAGGAAGCCTTCCCTGATTGTCTCAGTTGTGTTTTTGTAACATTGTAACAATGCTCTTTCTTTATACATAAAGAAAAGGTATCCCAATGATCTCTTTATGTGTCTGGCTTCCCCATGAGACTGGAAACACCCTAAAGACACACCTCTCACAACCCCTGACCTGCAGGCAGCATCATTAACACTTGGATGGGTGACTGAATGAACGGTCTCCAGAGTAGAAAAGGAAGAGAGATGACTGCATTACAGTTGAGCTATCTGGGACATTTATTTCAAAGGGTGGAGAGGGCCTCACCATGCATGGGTGATGTCCCAGGCCATGCTAAGGGAATTGAGTTTTATTTTGAGGTCAATGAATTCTTTTCCAGCAGGAAGAGATGATGATCACATTTTTATTTTTGAAAAATCATTCTGGTTGCAGTATAGGGAGGAGAGGAGATGTAAGGGGGCAGGACTGCTCGGAGAGACTAAAAAATGCTTTAACATCCCATTCTCAACAAAGAAACTGGAACCAAGATACTAAAATCAGCAAAGGAAAGAGGCAAATTACGGTGATATTGAATGGATAAATTTGACAGAACTTGGTGACCCATTAAATATGAAGGGAAGAGGAATCAAGGATGTCTCTAAGTTTCAAGTTTGGGAAACAGGGTGGATCGTGTGGGAAGAAGAGAAGAGCAAGTTTCAGAGGGGGAGGTTTCTATTTCAGAATCATTGTCTTTGAGAAGCCTCCTAGACACATAAGTGACCCCGTCTAGTAGTTAGATAATAAGGCCCGTACATCACAAGGGAGCTCTAGGATGGGCCAGCCAACTAAATTCTAAAATCTGTGCATAATAAAGTGACTGGAAATCATAATACTCTTTGTAGAAACCATGAAATATCAAGAAATAAGCCTACTCATAATAAAGAATTTAAAAATTAAACAGGCATCAGCTTATATGATATTAAACAAATAGCATTAGACACAAAAGGTTTCACAATGTAACACATGCATGGGAGAAAAATATTATTATACTCATCAGCTTAATGTTTTTCATGAAATCTAGAGAAAGTTCAACATTGATTTTATTCAACAACAGTGTCAAGGTTTGCAAACCACTGCATAAGCTCATGGTAGACCATCATACTAAAACTGTCGGAATACTCATCACCAAAAGGCTGCTTTCTAAGGAAAACAGATATGAAGAGTGCTTCAGATGACCAAAGAAAATATCTTACCTATGAGCATCTGAAGAGAAATCTCCCCTGGTTTTGTTTATCTCAATGGTCCATATTTAGTAATGTTAAAAATCATCCAACTCAACTAATACTTCTCTGAACTCTGGTTTTATCATTTCAAAAAGAATGGTACCAAAAGGCCTTTTTCTCCCTAGTGGATGCTCTGTTTGTGCCACCTAGGAAAAGAACTTCTTTCTATTGAGACCATGTGTGACTTGAAGGCAACATCACTATCCCGTGTGTGGTGTCCACAAACCCTTGCCAATCACTGCCACTTATCAAAAAAAGGCTCAAAAAACCAACTATCATCTATTAAACATGCAAACACATAAACCGGGGCGTCTGACCAGTTCCCTTTTCTGCCCTATATTTCATACAAATGTTCTATCCTGAATGGGCCACCAGACCTCAGGGTACTCACTTGTGACCCTGCTTCCATACTAACCCACAAAAGAACAGCCTCTTCTCATATTTTGTTAAGATTTGCAAAGCAATCTGCTTGCAACCAGAGTTTCCCTACTCTGCTGGTCTTAACTGATTAGACCCAAGAACACAGGCCAGTGCCAAGGGCAGCCCACTCAGGACGCTCCATTATAGATTACAGCCAAGCAACTCCCTCATCAGAGCAGCATATGCCTTAAAAGTAAGAAGCTAACTAACGAATGAAGCAAATTCAAATACCAGTAAGATTCTAATCAAGTTGCTAAAAAGAAAGAAAGAAAGAAATCTAGCATAGAGTAAGGCATAAACAGGACGTGGAATCTTGATGAAAAATCAATTTAATTTCGATAGCCCAGGATGTGGAAGACTCCTGGCTCTAACTTCTGATTCCAGCAACTAGCCCTTCTTATTGGAAGAGTTTGCTGTTTGTGCCTTGTGAAATGCGGACCACTGGAGGTGCCTGCTCGTAAACTTACTCCCCTGGGCTCCCTGACTCTTAGGACAACACCATGCAGTTAGAGCACTCCTGCTGGAATCAGAGGCCTCAGTGACCACTGACTCTCCCTGTGAACTTGAACACATTGCATCTTCCCTGGACAAGTCCATCTTCTCATTTATAAGAGAGAACTGAACTGGGTGGTCTCTACATGAGTCTATTTGATGAGAGAACAGATTTAGATCTGCTTCCTGTCTGAAGAGTGCAGTATGGTAGGTAGAATGTTGGCCTTCCCCTCAAGATGTCCATGGCCTAATCCCCACACTTATGGATAAGTTACCACATATGGCAAAGGGGACTGGAAAAATGTGCTTTAAGTCAAGAATTGAGATGGGGAAATTATCCTGGACTGTCTGGGTGGGCCTGGAGTAATTACAAAGGTCCTTGTAGGAGGGAGAGAAGTGGGTCAGAGTCAAGGAGATGAATCAGCAGAAGCAAAGGCTGGAGAGACATGACCACAAGCCCAGGATTCCTGTAACCTCTAGAAGCTGGAAAAGGCACAGAATGGAGCCTCCAGTAGGAAGATAGCACTGCTGGCACCTTGCTTTTAGCCCTAAAAATCAGGCCTATTTGTCGCCTCTGACCTCCAGAAATGTAAAATAATAGATTTGTGTTGGGTTGTGCTGCTAAATTTGTGGTAATGTGTTGCATGAACAATGGGAAACTAATACACACAGTAACCTGGAGAAAGGGTAGAAAATGACTCTTGTTTGTGCAGAAAGTAAGGACCTATAAAAAATAAAAAGATGAGGCTGCAGAATAACAGCTGATGCTGTTTTGGGGAGAGGCAGGAATGTGATGTTGTTCTATATAAGTTGGCATGGGACAGAGAAAAAAAATCAGATAACATTTCTCATACTGAATTTTGCTTGACAACTATAGTACCTTCTTGCAATGATTCCATATAATGCCTTTTAAAAAACCTACAAATGTACACTTTGCTCTATATTCAAAGGTGGTGGATAATCAAGAAAAGTATTCTATTTAAGTACCACCCCTGTACACTTATAAATGCTCTCTCCTAGATATATTATTACTCATTCTTTTTTCTATTCCTTTATTCCACAAATATCTATAAAGTACCACTATGTACAGTATATTAGGTACAGAAGAATAAAATGATAATATTATAATGATAATGATACCTTCATGGTTCTTTCGAACTAGTAGAGAAGATGGTTACTAAAACTTTTAGGAAAGGGGAAGAAAAGGATTTTTCAGAAAATGGGAAAAGAGAGAGAAAAGAGGTATTAACAAAGATAAACAAAGTCCCACAATTCAGAAAAAAGCGAAATTAACTTACATTTTGATTTCACTATTTCCAGTTTTTTTTTTAATGGATAAGTATGTGTGTACCTTTTACATAAGACATACTACTTTCATACATAGTATAGTACAATAGGGAATACACAAGCTATTGTGGGGGGGTAGCTACTGTAACTGGGGGATCGAGGGAGACCCCTTCACCCACAGTTAGAGGTAATGTTTAAGCTGAATCCTGCAGGCTGACTAGAAGCTAGCAAGATAAAGGGGGTAGAGGGCGGAGGGCATGTTCTAAATGAATGCAAGCAAAAGTCTCAAGACAAAGGGAACAGGTAGCTTTAAACAAAGATGGAGCAAAACAGAATGGCTGGAGCACAAGGGCCGAGGGAGAGAGGTGCACAGTGGAGAGTCAGGAAACCACTGGGGCACCAAGGGCCTGAGTGAGTCAGGTAACAATTACGACTTGATTCCAGGGCCATGAGAGCCCATCGAAGGCTTCAGCTAGGGAGGTGCCATGATCAGGATTATGATTTTAAACCCTGACTGTGATTGCCATGCAGAGACTGGATCATATCCACGTTTGGTACAAGAAAGTTAAGGAGGGAAAGCTGGAGGTGAACATGAAATTTAAGGAGGGATCAGGAGGCTTGTTATCAAGTCCCAACTTTCCTACTAAATAATGATTGTGGCTGTCACTTATGGAGGGATTACTGGGCGCCAGGCACTGATCTAAGTGTGTTTGTTCACTCATCTCAGAAACTCTACAAGGCTGGAATAATTGCTAGCCCGATTTTATCTGGCTTGCCCCACATTATTCAGTGGCATGGCTTGGATGTTTGGCCCCCTCTAAATCTCATGTTGAAATGTGATCCCCAGTGTTGAGTGCAGGGCCCAGTGGGAGGCGTTTGGGTCCTGGGAATGGATCCCTCCTGAATGAGTCGGGGCCTCCACGTGATAAAGAGTGCATTCTTGCTTTGTTAGTTCACAGGAGAGGTGGTTAAAAAAGCCCGGCACCTCCCCCATCTCTCTTGTTCCCCCTTTTCCCATGTGACAGGCCTGCTCCCTCTTCACCTTCCACCTTGACTGCAAACTCCCTTAAGCCCTCACCAGAAGGAGATGCTGACACAATGTTTCTGGAACAGTCTGAGAGTCAAATAAACCTCTTTTCTTTATGAATTTCCCAGCCCCAGGCTTTCCTTTAGAGCAGAGCAACATAGACGAATACCCATACCTAGTACGCTACAGAGCTTTGATTCCAACCCAGCAGTCTGGTTTCAGAAGCTGTCCTCTGAATGGCTCCCTGAGCTGCCACTCCTGACCCACTGCCTGCCCCAGGAAAGTCACGAAGCAGTGTTTCCCCTGCCAGGGGGAAGAAGCAAGGGGGCTGAGCTGAATCAACACGTCTCTCTGATTTTCCCAGTTCCAATTCTATAATTTTGTCTGGACAACTGAGATTCTGCAGCCTGCTCTAGAAGTGTTGGGGGCCTGAGAGGAGTAATGTCAACTGTAAACTGATGGCTGTACCGAGGGCCTAGCTCAGAATCCCTGAGGTACAAGTAGACAGCTACACCCTGTATACTTTTCTTTCTGATTCCAAGGCTTGCTCTGTCGCACCCACCCCACCCTATCCCATTTCCAAGACAATTCACTACACGCCATCCTCTAAGATGTCAATCTTCACCTTGATGAAACCAACATGTATGTTAATCATGGTTTTTCTGAGTTGTGAAACCATGAGTGACTTTTGCAATATCTATCTCTCCCTATTTCTTTTTAAGATTTTACATAAGGAACATGTGTTAGTTATTTAGTTAGAAAGAAAACATACATTTTTTAAATGTGTTCTTACCAGGCATCTAATTTTTTGGCAATCTGCTCAATAGTTAGTTTCTGAAGATTCAATTCAGTAATTATATTTTTAATCTGGCTCCTCAAAGTAACTTTTAATTTACAAAAGATTCAAACTTAAAATAAGCCAGGCTACAGCTCTTGTCAGTAAGAAATTAAAACAAAGTTAAAGAATGTTAGAGCTGAACAGGCCCCCAGCATCATCTACTGCAGTGATTTCTAAACTGTGACTGTGACTCTTGGGGTTCTGTAGATAAATAAGTCTTGAGGTGAAGGTAGAACCACATGGAAATAGATCTAGATCCCCCCATCTCTTCTGCCATGAAAATATATATTTCTTTTTTGGAGAATAATTTTTGCCTTTATTGCTTTTCTTTTGAGGTTTTCCAAGTATTTCTAAAAGGGAACTTAAGAGAAATTTGAGAAATTCTTTTGGGAATAAATAAAGGGTTAAGTCTCCAGGGAAAGATAACAAAATTTGAAGAATACAAACTGGTACAAATGCAGTAAAATGCCAGTAGTAATATTTTTCTTCCTTTCGGTAGTGCCCCAGTTGAAATGGAATTTGTAGATAGATCTCCTCAAACAATGAAAACCAGAAAAAAAAAAATCCAATTTGTGACTGTTGTTCAATTCATTCACTGGTCTACTAAATACCTTCATTCACTATCCTAATTTTCTTTTTTTTTATTATTATTATTTTTTTTCATTAAATCATAGCTGTGTAACAATAATGTAATCATGAGGTACAATGTGCTGATTCCATATACAGTCTAAAATATTTTCACCAAACTGGTTAACATAGCCTTCATGGCATTTTACTTTCATCTTCTTTTGTTGCATAAAAGGAGAGTTTATCCATCCACACTATATCTGGAGTTCGTTTATCTCTCACCATCTCAATTGCCATCTCTCTAATTGAATCACCATCATCTCCACACTGGACTATTGTAATAACACCATGACCTAGTCTCTGCCCCTTCACTTGCCTCTTTTTCCAATTCTATCTCATACCACTCCAACTTTATAGTTTACTGTGTTCAAGCCATACTTGCTTTTCATGTATTCGCCAAACATAGCTATCTTAGCGACAATGGCACAGGATATGCTGAGCTAGCAAACAGCCTCATATATCAGTGCTTTCATAAAATGATTGTTCCTCACTCATGTCAGAGTCTGAAATATATACTCTCCTCTAAAAAGTAACTCAGTGGTCCAGGCTCCTTCCACTTTGAGACATCATCATCTTCAATAGATGATGTGGCATTCATGATAGCCACAGAAAAGGGAGGTGGGAAAGAGAGCTGCCCAGGACTGGGAATGGAGCAAAGACCACTGGCCAGTACTCAGTCACAAGATCTCAACCCGAGTACAAGAAATGCTGGGAGGCATGGTCTTTCAGAACGCCCTGTAAAAGGAAAATGACATAGGATTTGGTGAACACATACCATGATCACCATGACACCAAGTCAACACAGTTGCATTTGCTGTTACCTCTCCATGGGATATTCTTTCCATAGATTTTGACTAATGAAATCCTTCTCATCTTTCAAGCATAAGCTCCATTTTGATCTCCTCTGAGAGACCTTCTCTACTCACCAAAGCATTCCAAACTGACAGAGACTGGAGGTAACCCCTCATTTTCCTTTCTCTTTCACGGACTCATGATTAATTGAATGTGTTCTTACCCAGTTGAAAAAAAAAACACTACATGTATCATTCTTCTTTGCAGCCAAGTTTAACCTGTGGCTGTTTTGGCTAATGAGATGTTAAGTATTATGTAAAACTTCTATAAAGTTTCCTTAAGGAGATGGAGTGAACCTTCCTTCACCCTTTACTCCCCTCTACTACCTGCATTGATGGAGCCTGGATTAATTTAAACAGCCTCCTGGACTATGAGGCAACATTCTAAACAGGGTAGAGCCTCAGTTAGAATGAACTTAGGTCCCTGTGACCTTGTGGTGACACTGCAACTAACCTGGCCTGCTTATCTTAGGATCCATTAAAGAGAGAAATTAATGTCTATCTTCTTTAAGGCATTACTATTACAGTAGAACCTCCATAATTGACCACCTCCCTAAACTGATCACCTCCTTAAGTTGACCTAATTTTCATAAAACAGACATGCACCACATCTACGCATCACTACAGCAGGCCTAGTTCCTTATGCCTTGGTAATTCTATACCACCTTGATATGTTAACCAGTTTGTTACAGTCCCATGGGTGGTTAGCTTACACAGGTTTGTAAAGCAATGACTTAGTACAACCTCCTTATTATGCAGAAAAGGAAAATGAGAACTTGTGATTCAGTAGCCATAAATATGAAAGGCTTGGACAGAATTAGTCCTCTTACTCCTGGCTTAGTACTCTTTACTCAAACAGTCTTAACATGAAGATTTCAGGAAAAATAAAACATGCTGAATCACTATTGCACTTCCATGAGGATGCAATTATAAGACATATATAGTCCATGCCCTTGTCATGGTGTCAAATGCATAAACAAATATTATGATACAACATGGTAAGTAATAATAAAGACATGTACATATGCATGGTAGCCCTGGATGTGTGGCGTAACTTCCATGGAGTGCTGGGTGTCCTTGAATCTGTGCTGGCCTTGGCCTTGCTTTGACCAGTGGAATGATGGTCTGCATGACTTCCAGGGCTGGCTTCTCCTTTCTGCTTGCTGAAGCCTAAGCCACTATATAAAGAAGCCCAACTACCTTGCTGGAGAAAGAGGCTATTTATAAAGACAGAGCCTCTATGGAGATCCCATAGACAGAGTTCTATGGAGATCCCAGTTCTTCTAGCTACCCAAACTGGTGCATGAGACTTGGGAGGAAGGACATCTGGGACCCTCCAGCGCTAGCTGAGCTGTCACAGCCAACACTGATTGGTGTTTGATGTACATATTTGTGCAAGAAAATAAATAGTGGGTTTAGCCAGTAAGTTTTCAGATAGTTTATGACACAGCAATACATAACTAATACTCCTCCTCTGCACTCTAAGATAAATTACATAACCTTTTTATGCCTCAACTTCTTCACTTTTTTTTTATTTTTTTATTTTTTTGAGACAGAGTTTCACTCTTTTGTCCCAAGCAAGAATGCGATGGCCTCACCCTAGCTCACAGCAACCTCAAACATCAAGCAATCCCCCACTTTAGCCTCCAAAGCAGCTGGAACTACAGATGCCTGCCACTATGCCCAGTTGAATTTTCTTTTAGTGAAGATGGGGTTTCAATCTTGCTCAGGCTGATCTTGAATTCCTGAGCTCAAGGGATGCTCCTGCCTCAGCCTCCCAGAGTGCTGGGACTATAAGTGTGAGCCACTGTGCCTGACCCAGCTTTCCTATTTATAAAGTGTTGACAATAACTCCTTACAATGTACATGAAAACATTGAACGAGACAATACGTGTGCAGAGCATAACAGGGTACTTGGCACAGTAAATACTGAATATTGTTTGATGTAAACACTCAGTAACTACTGAGTAGATGTTAGCTATTATCCTTTTCCAATCTGTTATTTCTTCTTAATAATCAATAGTAATTAATATAGACAATTGTGAAGTATTTTTCAGAGTGCATTCACCAGTATTAGAAGGAAATATCTGGCCCCAAATCCTGCACTTTCACTGAGGAGTAATCCTCCCTAAAATCTCCAGGCCTCGTGTGTCACCTTTTCTCTTACCATGGAGGTGAATTAACTGGTGGGTAGCTCACCTTTTCGGATGTGGTAAAGGTAAGGTTCCAAAGGTCCTCCCTGGGAAGAATTTAGCCTCTTTTTCCTTCCTTCTCCATCCAAACTAGATCAGGTCAGCCTCTGCCTTCTCTCAGAGTTACTGTCTCAGGAGGCAGACTGAGGAGTCAGAAGTTAGCACACTAACTTTGACTCTTTCACTAAAAAGGAAGGGGAGCCGAGGGGATATAGCCATCCACCAACTAAGCTTTTGTCAATAAAAGCTACTGCATCTTTTTATCTTATTTCTCATTTGGTTCAGAGTGTAGTCAGACAAGATGAGACTACTTTTGGGCTCCCTCACAGACCTCAATAACTGTATTACCACAGGTAACCTACAGGACAATCCGACTGGGAACGTGCTATTGACATTCCTATAGATGGCAGAGACCTGTGCCCAGGCAACAGAGCCATGGCCTGAACTCTCATTTCCTAACTCAAGACACTATACTTTCTTCCTTAAAATGACCATCCAGCTGGCTGTTTGACCCCTCAGGTTACTATTCCAAAAAAACTTTTTCTCTTTTACAAGTTCAGAGGAGTTGGTGATCATTTTATCTTTGTCAAGACAAGACACAAAATTCATGCTTCCCAGGAGGAGTCTTTTAGGCCTGACCCAGATAAAACCAAGTAGGCTTGTCCCTGGATTTTTGCATTCCTCTGCTTTCTCAGAGCAGAGCAAATGCCAAGGAGGAAGTGTGTGTTAGCACCGGGTACACTGGATATCTGAGTCTTCCTTAATTAAAAGGGGATTTAGGGAATTTATTTTTATCAAGATCTTCCAATGATTCAAAAAACACATTTTTTTAGATAAATGATCATGTTATTGAGAATAATAGGATATGTTATTAAAGGTTCCAAAAATATTTAGAGAATGACAAAGAATTTAAATGATACAGGATACAAAATTTCCCTTCCTTTAAAAAATAAAAGCTCAGACTAATTAAATACCTTAAAAGACATCTCAACTATTTCATTCTAATCCTTGCACAGAAATACACAGACTAGGCCCAGAGACGAGACTCTGAAAAGGAAAGCAAATTGTCAACCTCGTTCATGCTTCAATCCTAATTTTAAAGGTGAAGGGAAATTCAAGTGAGATGAACTAGAAAACATAGTCTCAAAATCATCTTTCTGGATTCAGAAACTGCCAAGAGAAGATGCTAGCAGTCTGCATTCTCAGCCTCTATGGTATTAGTAAGGGTTTGCTACTGTTTGGGGATTATCTGCAGGTTGCCATCTCTGTAAATTATAAAACCATGTATTTCAGAACAGGAATTGACTTTGTAAATCATCTGTACACATCAATGCATTTGACCAGCCAATAAACTTATGTAAATCACTTATTCATGCCCAACCAGTTAAGGGCACATTCAGGACCTATCTCCTACCCCTGAAAGTTAGAGGTTTTTCATTATATCACATGATACTGAAGGTAGGAATTAGAAGGATTTTTTTTCTTTTTTCTTTCTTTTTTTTTTTTTTTTTTTTTCCCCTTGACCCTTGTAGATCAGGATCCATATAGCTGAAAAAAATCAGTTATTTTAGTAGCTGGTAAAAAAATTTCTTGTGGTGATTGCCTTTGTTTGGGAAAATACCAGCCATAACTAATACTGTAGACTTTCATAAAGAATTCCATGAATACTACCACTGACCATTCAGACAACCATAAATAATAGCAGTTTAGGATACCATAAATAATACCATAGACTGGGTGGCTTAATAACTGTTTTGGAGGCTGGACATCCAAGCTCAGGGTGCCAGCAGAGTCTGGCTCTGGTGAGGGCTCTCTTTCTGCCTTGAGGACGGCTGCCTTCTCACTGTGACCTCACATAGCCAACGAAGAGAGCATGCAAGCTGTTTGGTGTCTCTTTTTTGAAGGGTACTAACCCCATCATGAGAGCCTCACCCCCGTGACCTCAGCTAGCTCTGAGTATCTTCCAAAGGCCCTTTCCCCAAGCACCATCACACTGGGGACCTGGGCTTCAGCGTTTCAGCTTGGGGAGAACACAGTTCAGTCCATAGCAATGAGGTACTCAGGAGGAGGCTGAGACTCTAAGGGCACTGGTGAGCCAAGGCGTCAAAATGATCATTATAATAGTTTTTGTAAGTGATCATTACATTGTTTTGAAGAAGAAAGAACTGTTCTGTGTCAGAAAAAAGTTATCCTTTGATGGTGGTAGTAGTGTGTGAAGGGCAAAGAAACAAAACAAAACAAAACTGTGAGAAACAAGGAAAGAATTGCCATCGAGGTGACTTAAGGCCGGGGGCGCTTGCGAGGGAAGAGGTCAGAAGAAAATCCCCAGGGGGGATGCCTGAGGGACAGTGACACATGGGGTGCCTGAGGTCAACCCAAAGTCTGTTTGCCTCCACCTCACTGAAAACTCCTCTGCTGTTCCTCAAAGTCCGAGGTGATTTCACCGGACACACACTGTGCTCTGCACAGTGAATCAAAGAAGGAGTCTAGTTTTATATCTCAGCTTTCTGTGGAGAAGGGATGAATGAACATACAGGCTGAAAAAATTAGCCATTAACTATTGAAACCCCCACATGTCCACGAGAATGCAACCCTCTCCCTGATCCACAGATTTGCACAGAAGTGTGGAGTCAACCTCATTTGGCCTCCAAGAAACAGGGAGACCCCGGCTAGCCCGGGTTAAACAGGCAGAAATATTACAGGTATTTACTCAATGTGGGATTTATTTGAGAACATTATCAAAGCCCATCTTTAGAAGATGTTATATGAGGAAAGATTCCCCTCAATGAGTAGTTTAAGGTTCTGTGGAGGCTCCGGCTCCCTGCTGAGCAGTTCCTCTAGCGATGTCTCAGCTGTGCTCCCTTTTTCTTGGTCAGCAAGAAAAGCTAACATATACACGGAGTGTTTTCTTTGTTTGAGGAGGGAGAAAGAAAACGTTTGAGCCAGTCATCTTTTCTTTCCCATAAGTGATCAAATAGGATCAAACATTATTCAAGTATTTGCAAAACAGTTACACCTCTGAGATACTCCTGCTATCCCCACCCCAACCCTGATGAGAGATGACGCCAAATGTAACAAAGTGGGCTCCAGAGAAATACTTGCTCCAAATATTTCAGCTAATGAGAAGGCAGATTTGAGCTCCCTTTGCTCAGGGCTCTGCAGCCTCACTCTCTGGCTGTGCCCAAGAGCTGCCCTGTTCCTCCCGCCTCGGTGCTCCAGAGGCCCCACACCCTCTCCTGATTTCTCATTATTAGAAGCCCCATCCCTCCCATGTGGTGCGGCAGCCTCACTACTGGGGACAGGACGCTCTTCATGCCCCCCTGCTAGCCTCTCCAACCCCTGTCTTCTGCTCCATGGCAGCCCTGCCTCTCTGCAGGACTCCCTCCTGGTCTGTCATCCTTCTGTGTGGCTGCTGCCAAGAAGCTTCTTTTGATGATTCCACAGACCCCTGACCTCACTTGGACATCCCTACAATTTAATCAAACATCCGCACCTCAAGACGCAGTGCTGGCTTACAAACTCATTAGACACTCCAAGGGATACAGAGAACTAGGTTTGCCTCCCGTGTGACAGAATTACAAAAAGGTTGGGGGGTGGGGGGGATGTTACATTCTCGTATATGCACCACTAAGAATGCCAAGCTTCCTCTTGGAAGGAAGTGGAGAGGGAAGGGTGCTGCTAGCCAGCCCCCGCCAGCTCCGGCCAGGCCTGGAGAGTTCACGCTTTGGGAGCAGAGTGCATGATACAGGCATAGGCTAGTTTCAGCTCTGCCTCACCAAGATTGACCTTGGGCAGGCCACTTTGTCAGTGTTTGTAATTGGTACCCACCTCCTCAGGTCACTGTGAAATTCACTGACTAAAGTACTTAGCACAGATCCCCCATAAATACGCACAACTGTACTCCATAAGTATATATAATTATTATGTACCTAAGACATGTTTTAAAAAGAAGCACGCTTAGAAAAAATGAAGTACTTAGCACAGTATGTGACCAAAAGAAGTATGATCTTAAAAAGCGTTAACTATTATTGTTATTTCCAGGGTCAGCCTCAGTGGAGAGTGAAACATCTGCTGGTCAGCCCATGTTTGCATTCCCACTGTGGTTGCTAAGAGCCCAACAGCAAGGAGTGGATTCTCGCTGTTGAAGATGAGACTGCACATTTACATACCACTAATTATCAATGCTCCAGTCCTAAGGGCAAAGAATATTCATAATTACAATGATCATTTAAATAGTTGTTACCCATTTGCTTTGGACTGGGTATTAGGCTCAGCAATTGAAATACAACAATGCCATTTTGGTAAGTGCTATAATCCACATTTTATATAAAAAGGAAACAGAGGGTCTGAAAATGTGTATGACTTGTCTAATGGCTTTGTATAAGTCACAGACCCCACAGTAAATGGCATGCCCAACTGCAGGAGATGACTAAGCCCCCCAAAACTGAGGGTGGAAAGCTGTTATCACCTCTAGGCTTCCAGGGCTGGGTGGTCGTGAGCAGGGAGGAGTGGCATTATCACACTCCAGGGAGAGGCAGGGACACAGAGGAGAGGCCACCCAACAGGACCTGCGGCCACAGCAGGAAGCAAAAAAGGTGACAGCAGTGCCTCGGGGAAAATAACCCTCACGCCAACCACTTTCTCCTCCCAACCTCCACTGTCTTGCTGGTGACTCCCATGGTATGAGCTTCTTTCTTCTTCTTATAGAAGAAAGCAACATGGGGACAAAGCTGGGTGACGTTGCCCACAGAGGTCAGCCTTCCTGGGCACAGAGGAAAGAGCAGAAAAAGGTGAAGAATGGATGGTGGGCTGGGGGTCCACATGGATTAAAAACCAACAGTTGCCCAGCTTCCCAGCGGGGAGCCTGGGACCCCACTCCATGTGTTAGTCCAACACCAAGCATGGTATAGGCAGGTTGAGTAAATGAGACCTCTTTGGGTGCATTCTCGCTATAAAAGCAGTGAAGAAAATTTACAAAATGCTATGAAAGACAGCAAGAGCAACTAAATGTAACTGAGCTTGGGTCCAGGCCCACCACTTAATCACTGTGACTCTGGACAACTTCACCCAGCATTAGCAGGCCTTAACCTCCTCGTCTGTGAAACTAAGAGAATAATTGTTCCTTGAGCACAAGTCCATTGTAAGAATTAAGTGAGAAAAAAGACAGAAACTGGAGGGGCCCTCTCAGATGAGAGAGTGTAGGAGCTGACTCAGGAGCCAGATACCCAGTTGAAATGTGGATTCCACCACTTCCTTCTCCTATTATCTTAGACAAGTTAGTTAAACTCTTGGTTCCTCAGTTTTCTCCTCTGTGAAATAGGATGATAACAAGAGCATATACCTTACAGGCCTGCTGTGACGTTCAGATGACTTAACCTGTGTAAAACACTCAGTAAAGTGAGTACAAGAGCTCAGGAGATGTTTAGTGTTTGCACTAAGTGCTCAGCACCCTACCTGTCACATAGGTAGCCTGGAGCTCACTTCTGGGTGGGGTGGCAGGAATATAGAGCTTTGTTTTCTGGGCTCATTTGTTTTCGCTTCCTTCCAGAACACTTGGACCCTATGTTAAAACCCATATTCAAAACTATAGTCTTTCATTATTTTCCAGAATAAAGCAGATAACACTCCATTCCTGGTAAGTGTAGTGATTTTTCTTCTTGATGTTCAAGATGCAGGCAGGGACTGCAGTGCACGTGATGTGACTTCAGCTGGATTGTTGCCTCTTGTCTTTCTCTTCGCCCCTTTTGCACAGTGCCCATTTCTTCATTATTCTCTGCTCATTCCCAGACTTATGTCCCCTGCTATGCTCAGCACCTGAGGACTGCAGGCAAGTCTGTCATCAGCTGCTGCTTTTGAGAAAAACCGATCTGTCATTCTTTTTTTTAAATTGTTTTTTATTAAATTATAACTTTGTACATTGATGCATTTATGGGGTTCAGGATACTGCTTCAATATACAATGTGAAATGCTTACGTTGAACTAAGTAAGTAGGTTGTTTCAAACGTTTTGTTCGTTTTAATGTCATGTGTTTTTGTAGCTCCATATCTCAATAAATATTTCTTCTACTATGTCATGGTATATACTGATCAATGGAGGATTTTGTACTCTATACATTGATGCTGTTCTTTTTTTCTACTTTTAATTTTTTTATTCTTTTCAGCCTTTACTATATGATGTCATTAAGCGATTTTCGGCCAATTTTTCTCTACGAATTCAAATTTAACCAAAGCACTGCCAAAACAGCCCGAAAAATTAACCAGGCATTTGGCAATGATAGTGTTAATGAACACACTGTTCAACGTTGGTTTGCGAAACTTCGTTCCGGAAATTTTAGCCTCGAAGATGAGCCCCGAAGTGGTCAATCTAGAGTAATCCAGGACGAGGATTTGAGGACCCT